>JAWQRP010001427.1:0-19242 GCA_033557875.1 Quadriops clusia | reverse complement strand
AAGAAAAAGTATCAAGAAAGCGTCTAATGTTGGAGATGCTCCATATAAAAACGACCGAATGTGCTCTAAATAGCAAAAGAGACATCAGCGAACTCCCCAAGGAGTACGACACTGTCCTAAATAAGATTGGGACACACAGTGAGCGTTGAAACAAGCAGCATATATCTAAGTGTGTTACTAAATTTTTCATTTGTAATATTTTTATTTACTTGTTATGTCAATGACTTTCTATGCACATTTTGTAACATATTTCTATTCTCTGATGATGCCGACAAGTTTCGGTGAGACGTAAGAAGAATATAATAAAACATTTACTGGCTAATACCATAATTATTTGAAATAATATTATATGAGAAGCCATAAACTTTACTGACATTTATATATATATATATATATATATATATATTGTTATTATATTTTTATAATATTTGTACATTTATTAATAAGTACATATTTCTATATTTGAATTAATATTACTCACCTGGTATAGACCGAGGTGGACTAGCACGTGAGGCGATTCCTCGCTGAAGCCGTTGGCACTCTTGCTGTGGCGTCGAGGGGCTCAAAGTCCTCGTTCCGGACGCGGACCCTTCGCTACCTCTCCGAACTGGGCTGAAACGCTCCAAAGACTTTTGTTCACGCCCTAATAACAGAAACGTAGCAGATAAAATCAGTGATAGATAATAATCAACAAAATGTTAATATCAATTAAATGTTAAAATCATTAATATAAAATCATTAATATAAAATCAATAAAATATAAAAATCAATAAAATATAAAAATCAATAAAATATAAAAATCAATAAAATATAAAAATCACTAAAATATAACAATCATAAAAGTATGAGAATCAATAGAATATAAAAACCAATAAAATATTACAGATAAGGAAAAAGTAATTGGATTCTTCGTACATATATCTAGATCTAGTATCACAGCAAAATTCAATTTTAAAAACTTTAAATATACAAGATATAAGCATGTACTATATACATATAATAGTTTTGCCCAAGAAAAGCCGGGGGCCACACTCACACGACTTACCTTGGCACTCTTGCACTGTCGGCAAGTGGGGCTTGGCGGCATGCCGAGCCGATATTTTTCGCGGGGGCAACATGGGGGGCATGTAGTTCCGCCGCATTCTCGCCTCGACCTCCATTATCACCTCGGGTGATATTACTAGCAATAACAAAGTCATGCAGATGTTACACACAATACTACAAAACTCAAATAAAATAAATAATAACCACAATAATTGAAAAATAATAAATTGTAAATAATAATAATAATAATGATGAATAAAACCAATAAATAATAATAAGGAAAAAAATAATAAGAAATACAATTATAATGTAATAATCAAAATTAAAAATAATAAATAAAAATGAAATATAATAAATAAAAATAGAAACGATAATAATAATCATGGTAAACAAAATGATAAAATAAAAAATAAATTCCACATCAAAGGCATCTTGTACAACATTGACAGCATAATATTTATGAATAATAATAATAATACAAACAGTGTTTAAAATATTTGATGCTGTGGAAAAGTACTAATTTAAAAGAAATAATTTCTAAAAAACAATTATAAAATAAAAATAGCAGAAACATTGCGTGTTAATAAACAAATTGATGAATTTTTGGGTTTCGTTTACCTTGTTTGTTAAGAGCCCTTAACCGGTAGAACGTTCGCAGTCTCACCTTTAGTTCGTGACAGACGTGGATTATTACAAAGCAACAGACTCGTTAATGGGTGCTTTGTACTTATAACGAGAGATTTGAAAACACACTCAAAATTCAGTTCTTAATTTATTTATTCATTCGTTTACCTGGAGGTCTCTCCATCACAGTCAGAAGGCCTGTTCGCCTGGTTCGGCTCCCCGTCGACGAGGTCGATTGCAGGGAATGTAAGTCTTCGGGGGTGGCCATCGTGTGTCTCTTCGAATTTCCTCGGCATTGCATATATCTGTACGAAATTGAAACAATTTGGTCATCTGAATATAATTGCAATTAACAAGAAATATAATAATATTCATTATACTAATAATATTCATAATACTAATAATATTCATAATACTAATAATATTCATAATACTAATAATATTCATAATACTAATAATATTCATAATACTAATAATATTCATAATAATAATAATATTCAGAATACTAATAACAATAATATTACCTTGTAACAGCATAAGGATCGGCCAATTCGTCCAGGGCCGGTTGGCTGTGATCGAGAGTTTGGGTAGTGGTACCACTGCTGAGACTAGGGTTGCCACTGGAACTTGTAGACATCACAGAAAGTTGTTCGTGAGACCCCGGGGTGCCCCAAGGAATATGCAGGTTGGCTCCACCATCTAAAATTAATAAATATAGTTTGTTATATAACCAATTAATTATAAACCCAATTAATTAGTTTCTAATTTATACTAATAATATTTGGTAAGTTTTGTTTTATAATGTTGCAATATATAAGACTGAAGCTCAAATCATTGAATCAACTGCTTGAAGGTTGGTTATGAATCTAGTGACATTTTTGGTGTCATTTCAAAAACAAAGCTGAGCTGAAATGTCAAATGTCAAAATGTTGCTTAAAATGAAGTCCAAAGAAAACTAGTTAAAAACAAAGAAGACAAGATGAAAATGGCTTGAAATTGTATTTCGATTTCATATTCGTTAATTTGTGATCAAGATTATCTATGTAAGTGAGAGTTTCATTTATAATTAAGAAATTTAAACGAACCTGAAGCCCTCCGTCCGAAACCTCCGGCAGCGTTCAACACCGTCGGCGGTTTCAACAAATGAGGATCTTTGCCCCCGAAGTAGTGGGGGTTCTGTTGCCCCAGCAATGGCAGAAGTAGCGGCAAATTCGTATGAGGTAACAGCCTTGTTCCATTTGGATCTTGTTGCGCTTGGTTAATGTAATGTGTTTCTAAGACCTAAACACAATAGAGATAGAGATGTAAGTATATATGAAAACAAATACAAAATAACTAAGTTTAAAGAAATGAATAAAAGTATAAAATAAATGAAGTAGAAAAAATAATATGAAAAAATTAATGCAACGAAATAAATGTAAGGAAATTAAAAAACAAAAAATAATAAAATACAAAATAATAACATAAAAAATAATAAAATAAAAAATAATAAAACAAAAAATAATAAAATAAAAAATAATAAAACAAAAAATAATAAAATAAAAAATAATAAAATAGAAAATAATAAAATAAAAAATAGTAAAATAGAAAATAATAAAATAAAAAATAATAAAATAAAAAATAAAATAAAAAATAATTAAAAAAAAAATAAAATAAAAACAAAAAATAGTAAAATAAAAAATAATAAAATAAAAAATAATAAAATAAAAAATAAAAATTAAAAACAAAAAATAGTAAAATAAAAAATAATAAAATAAAAAATAAAAATTAAAAACAAAAAATAGTAAAATAAAAAATAATAAAATAAAAACTAAGAAGACAATCATAATGAGCATACTTGTTCATGTGCAGGATCTCCCGGGCCAACAGTGTGTCGCCTAATAGTTAAGTACCGGTCGCCGGACGTCGACATGCTGCTGTACCCAGTCGTCGACGAAGTCGAAGGAACGTTCAGCGAGCTGGAGGTCTCTTCCGTGGTATCGAGTTCCATCTCTCCGAACTTCTCAAGGGGTTGGGTCTCCCCGTCGGCAACTAAATAAACAGCCGGGATGGTCGGCATGGACACGAAGGGCGAGCCGACCTCCTCGGGGACGCCGCCTTCATTGAAGGACCGCCGGCGCTCCTTGACGTCGTCGCGCACGGACCTCAGGCAGTTTTCATTGAAGCTCTCGCGGCGGCAGTTGAGGGGTTCTTCTTGCTTGCCGGTGGTGAGCTCGCTGGACTTGCTGCCGAGCTGTCGGGACGACTCGGTGGTCAGCTGGGTGACGAGGGTCTCGTTGAAGGATTCGCTCCGCTCGTTGATCCTCGGGGCCCGACCGCAGTCCAAATCGGGGGCGATCTCGTCGGCCTGGCGCGGCTGTTGTTCGTTGTCGGTCTGCCGCTGCTGGAGCTTCGACTGGAAGGTGATCGTCCGTTGGTGAAGCTTGTCGACGAGGAGATTGTAGATGGCGTAGGTGTGGTCAAAGGAGTTGCCCTTGATCGACTGGAGGATGAGGTTCTGGTTGAGGCCGGGCAGCTGCATCATGTGGTCGACGACCGTCTTGTTCAACGGCAGCTCCTGCTGGGGACCCGTGTCGACGATAGGCGTGTTCGCCAGCCACCGATGCCTGGCGATCTGTAACAACGAGAGTCGCTTTTCCGGGTCGACCACCAACATGTGCCTTATGAGATGCTCGCAGTCCTGCGACATGAAGTAAGGTATCCGGAATTTGCCTTCGACGACGACGTTCCTCAGCGCCTGCAGGGTGTTGCCGTCGAACGGGAGCGAGCCGCAGACGATGACGTAGAGGACTACCCCTAAGCTCTGCAAAAATAGAACCTTGATAACTAGTTTCATTTCTATTATACATTTCAATTTACAATATATTTTAGGTCTAGAAATTTTTTTTTAGGTTTACATAATTTTTTTTAGGTCTAGAAAATTTTTTTTAGATCTACAAATTTTTTTTTAGGCCTACAAAATTTTTTTTAGGTCTACAAAATTTTTTTTTAGGTCTAGAACATTTTTTTTAGTTTTAGAAAATTTTTTTTAGGTCCAGAAATTTTTTTTTCACTATCTTTGACATTAAAGTACTTAATACCTTCTAATAAAAAAAAAAGTATCACCCCCATTTCTTCGAAAAAAAAAAGGAAGTAAAAGTCAACCATAACGCTCACATTGTTTGTGTTAATTAATGAATTAGTGAAGTAATAAGGAAACTAACCCAAATGTCGGCTTTAGGCCCATCGTAGTTGAGGCCCTGGAACAGCTCGGGGGCTGCATAAGGGGGCGAGCCACACCACGTCGACAGCTTGCACCCTTCCGTAAATTGGTTACTGAAGCCAAAATCCGCCAGCTTGATGTTCATGTTTTGGTCCAATAACAAATTTTCAGCCTTCAAGTCTCTGTGCACAACACCCTGAGAATGGCAGTACGACACCGCAGAAACAATTTGACTAAATATCCTCTTCGCCTCGAGCTCGGGCATCCTGCCCTTGTTTACCAAATAGTCTGGAATCATTTATTAGGTAAGTATTATTAATGATTTAATTAATCACCACAATTACTTAATAACGCAACTCACCAAAAATTTCCCCCTTGCTGGCGTACTCCGTCACCAAATATATCGTTTGCTCCGTCTCCATCAACTGGTACAGCCTCGTAATGTGTGGATGCCTTAACTTTTTTAATATCGCAGTCTCTCTGAAGATTTTTGTTAAATTCTCTTCATCTAAAGCAGTCTTATTGATTATTTTAATAGCAACCTGCAACAAAAAAAATCAAAATTTAAAAATGTTAGGTTATTCACTGACTGTCTGTCTGCCTGTCTGTCTGCCTGTCTGTCTGCCTGTCTGTCTGACTGTATGTCTGTCTGTCTGTCTGTCTGTCTGTCTGTCTGACTATCTGTCTGACTGTCTGTCTGTCTGTCTGTCTGTCTGACTATCTGTCTGACTGTCTGCCTGTCTCGCCAGAATCAGCCAATTGGGCCCATCCGGTCGACCACGTGACTCTGCGGAAGGACCCAATTGGTCGAATGCAATGACGTAATGACAGGAATGTCTGGCTAGCCGACTAGATGATACGTAACGCATTTTTAAGTAATTAAAAGTATGTAAAATGTACAAACGCTAATTGGGCTATCACGCGCTAGTATGCCCACGGTGCCGGCTAATTAATTTAATAATTACCGTGTATTAGTGCCGGAGGGGGGGGGGGGGGCGATGTTTTCGTTCATTACGTTAATGCACATGCGAATTATTTTAATACATAATGGAGATGTGGCAAGTGGTTTGGAAAAAAAATTGAATAACGCTTTGAAAAAATTGTATAACGCTTTGAAAAAATTGTATAACGCTTTGAAAAAATGTAATAATGCTTTGAAAAAATTGAATAACGCTTGGAAAAAGTTGAATAACGCCTTGAAACTAAAAACGAATAATTGCCCATTGTGTCGTTGACATAGATGTTCGCTAATGATGCCAGAACTCTCCTTTAGCCTGACATTCTACCGTTTTGTAATTTGTCATGGTTTTAGACTTCCAGAACTAGAACATGACAATAGGAGCTCTTGGACGACGTTAGCTTAACAATACGAGATTACACTGAAGATCTCGATTGTTATCTATCATCTCTTTGTAAAGTTTAGTAAACTAGCTGTATAGGATACACGAACTATTCGCACGAGGTTAAGTCGTTTTTCATTATTGTTCTTGTTATTATTATTATTGTTATTATTTCTATTATTATTATTATTGTTATGATTATTACTCTTATGATTGTTATTTTTATGCTTATTATTGTTACGATTATTATTATTTTATGATTGTTATTGCGGCATTATTCTTCCCGTTATTGTTATTCAAAATCGATTGTTGTAGGAGAAAGGAAGCTCCCAGAAGATCGTTTATGGTCTCTTCTGCTCTTCGTGTGGATGAAAACCTGATTTCTTACGCCCATGCTCTTGAACACCCATGTAAATCAATTTGCTCGCAGCCTTTTCTGCTCATCTAGTCGCCTCTGACCGTATAACATATATACATTTAGTCGCCGAAACGCTATCGGAAAGAAATTCGTTTCACTTTCCCCGGACCAGTTATCACCGAAGTTGTCCTTGGTGATAAGTGGCAGGAATTAAAATGATTTTATTATCAGATAATCCGCAGTTTAGATTTGCATAACAAAGTAGGACAGCTGTACTACCGAGCAACTTATCCGACAAGCTCCATAAAAAAACACATTCGTAAATAAATAAATACGTTCATAAATAAATAAGTTCATGACTAAATAAATTCATAAATAATTAAGTTCATAAATAAATAAATTCATAAATAATTAAGTTCATAAATAAATAAGTTCATAAATAAATAAGTTCACAAATATATGAGTAACAAATAAATAAGTTATTAAATAAGTAAATAAATAAATAACTGAATAAGTAACTAAATAAATAAGAATAAAAATAAGGAAGAGCGTTATCAGAAATGCGTGCAAACATTGACAGAGGCGACACATCGAATAGCATCCCGATTTTTCCCGGAGATTATCAGATTGCACGTCATAATCTCGAAAGTTGCGATATCGAGGCCCATAGCATTTTTCATTGATTTCGAATTGAAGAGATTGTTATCAGAAAGCATTTGACGTCCTTCACATGGCGTTACCTTGATAAACTCGGCTGGGTCGTGTAATAAACTAAATGAATGATAATTGAGGAAAATATGTAAATATGTTGTACGTATCGTGCGTTTGTGGCAGTTTCCTTCCATCTTAGCTCGGAAATGCGATTCTGGGCGCCTTTTCCGTGTGTACTGCCTTGTTGTTATTATTATTTATTATTGTTACAATATGTATAAATAACACTTTAATATTATTATTATTATCACGATTATTATTATTATAACGATTATTATTATTATTAACATCATCATGATTATTATTACTATTATTATTATTATTACTGTTATTAATACTATTATATAACATTAAGTGTCTGTAGTAATTGCATTATTGTTATATTACGGGAAATCTGAAGAGTTCCTCTATTATCATATTCCTGCACTAGCATAGTTAATCTAATGATCCTAATAATAATTGAGGAAAGGTTGTTATTCCATAAAACTGGATAAGAACCAAACTTGGTTTAAAAATGTATATAAATAATTTAATAAATTGCATGTACTTCGCAATTGGGATTGGTTCTAATGCTTATCTATAAATGTCTACCTATAGCATAAAGGTAGATGAGGAAATGTATTAAGAATGAATAAATAATACAATGAATAAATGCTACAGTGAATAAATACTGGTGTGAATAAATGATACAACTAATCGGTGATGTAACAAATGATGATGATAACAAAATTAATAAGCTCAAGTTGACTGTCTAACTGACTGTCTTAAAAAACGAGCGCCGAAGGCGCGAGGCGGCGAGCGAGCGAGCGCCCCGTTCTGCATCTCTCTCTCTCTCTCTCTCTCTCTCTCTCTCTCTCTCTCTCTCTCACTCTCTCTCTCTCTCACTCTCTCTCTCTCTCTCACTCTCTCTCTCTCACTCTCTCTCTCTTATAACTTTTAATAAAATGCGTTTTTTATGTCTGTGTAATAATTAAAGAGCAAATGAATAAATCCCTCAACAAATAACCAGAAGAATGAATTAATATAATAATGAAGACATGTACAAAAGAATGAAAGAATGAATACACAAAAGAATGAATATACAAAATAATGAAAGAATGAATATACAAAAGAATGAAAGAATGAATATACAAATAAATGAAATAATACATAAAAATCAAAATTAGCAAATGCAAATTTAAAAAAAATGAATTAAGAAATAAAAGAATAGACTAATGATAAAATAAAATAATGACAAAATGAACAGATAAAAGAAAAAATTAATGAGAAAATTTGATAGTAAAAGAATATTTAATTGAACAAATGAAAGAATATGTAAATGAACCGTTAAAAGAATACATAAATGAATAAATGATGACGACATAACAAAATTAAGAAGCTCCAGTTGACTGTCTTAAAAACGAGCGCCGAAAGCGCGAGCCGGCGAGCGAGCGAGCTCGAAGAACTGAATTGTTCTCTCTTCTAACTTTTAATAAAACGGCAGTTTATTTATGTGTAACATTTAAACAAATAATGAATAAATAACAGAATACGTAAAATAAAATTAAATGATTAAATTAAGAAATAACAGAATAAACTAATGAGAAAATTAAGAAATAAAATAATAGATTTATGAGAAAATTAGATAGTAAAAGAATATTTAAATGAACAAATGAAAGAATACGTAAATGAACAGTTGAAAGGATACATAAATGAATAAATGAAGACGACATAACAAAATTAAGAAGCCCCAGTTGACTGTCTTAAAAAACGAGCGCCGAAGGCGCGAGGCGGCGAGCGAGCGAGCTCGAAGTATTGATTTGTTCTCTCTTCTAACATTTAATAAAACGACATTTTTATTTTTGTGCAACATTAAAAAAAAGTAAAGAACAGAATAAGTAAAGTAAAATTAAAAGAATAAATTAAGAAATAAAAGAATAAATTATGTAATTACAGAATAAATAAAAGAACAAATAAAAAAAACATAAATGAATAAATCAAGACGACATAACAACTTTAAGAATCTTCAGTCGACTGTCTTAAAAAACGAGCGCCGAAGGCGCGAGGCGGCGAGCGAGCGAAGCGAGCGAGCTCGAAGTATTGATTTGTTCTCTCTTCTAAATTTTAATAAAACGACATTTTTATTTTTGTGTAACATTTAAAAATAAAGATTAAATAACGGTATAAGTAAAATAAAATAGAAAGAATAAATTAAGAAATAAAAGAATAAATAAATGAGAAAATTGAGAAATAAAATAATTGATTTATGGCAAAATTAAAAAATAAAAGAATAAATACGAAATTACAGAGTAAATCAAAGAAAACAAATGTATAAATGACGACGACATAACAAAATTAAGAATCTCCAGTTGACTGTCTTAAAAAACAAGCGCCGAAGGCGCGAGGCGGCGAGCGAGCGAGCTCAAAGTACTGATTTTTATTTTTGTGTAACATTTAAAGAAAAATAATGAGTAAATAACGAAATAAATAAAATAAAATTAAAAGAATAAATTAAGAAATAAAAGAATAAACTAATGAGAAAACTAAGAAATGAAAAAATAAACTAATGGGAAAATGAAGAAATAAAAGAATAAACTAATGAGAAAATTAAGAAATAAAATAATAAATTTATGAAAAAAATAAGAATAAAACAATAAATTATGTAAATACAGAATAAATAAAAAAACATAAATGAATAAATGAAGACGACATAACAACATTAAGAATCTCCAGTCGATTGTCTTAAAAAACGAGCGCCGAAGGCGCGAGGCGGCGAGCGAGCGAAGCGAGCGAGCTCGAAGTACTGATTTGTTCTCTCTTCTAACATTTAATAAAACGACATTTTTATTTTTGTGTAACATTTAAATAAAAATAATGAGTAAATAACGAAATAAATAAAATAAAATTAAAAGAATAAATTAAGAAATAAAAGAATAAATTAAGAAATAAAAGAATAAACTCATGAGAAAACTAAGAAATAAAAAATTAAACTAACGGGAAAATTAAGAAATTAAAGAATAAACTAATGAGAAAATTAAGAAATAAAATAATAAATTTATGAAAAAATTAAGAATAAAAGAATAAATTATGTAATTACAGAATAAATAAAAGAACAAATAAAAAAAAACATATATGAATAACAACATTAAGAATCTCCAGTCGACTGTCTTAAAAAACGAGCGCCGAAGGCGCGAGGCGGCGAGCGAGCGAGCTCGAAGTACTGATTTGTTCTCTCTTCTAACATTTAATAAAACGACATTTTTAATTTTGGGTAATATTTAAAAACATTAATGAGTAAATAACGGAATAAGTAAAACAAAATAGAAAGAATAAATTAAGAAATAAAAGAATAAATAAATGAGAAAATTAAGAAATAAAATAATAAATTTATGAAAAAATTAAAAAATAAAAGAATAAATACAAAATTACAGAATAAATAAAAGAACAAATCAAGGAAAACAAATGTATAAATGACGACGACATAACAAAATTAAGAAGCTCCAGTTGACTGTCTTAAAAAACGCGCGCCGAAGGCGCGAGGCGGCGAGCGAGCGATCTTTACGTCCTTTATAATACGAAAAAAAAATGATACAAATTTTTTTCATATTGTATATATTTCCATATACTACCCTAATACTTTTTTTTCATAAGTCTGCCAAAACTTGTGTAGTGCCTACTATACAAAGAATTGAAAACATTCTTCGACAAAAATAAGCAAACTTGCAATTTTCGTAAACCACCAAAAACGACCTGTGTGTGTCTCGTGCACATAACACACACAAGCTCAACCAGGCCACACATACACACAGGACACACACGAACAGCATTGCATCACCGAAACGGACGAGTAATTGAAATTTAAGAACCGAAGAGTCGAAGCCATTAACATATTTCAGCCATTCAAGTTCGTCGCGCATTTGACATTTAATAAATCTCGTTAGCCTAGACTCGCCGCCTGAGATTTCGTTCGCCTCGCTTTGCACTCAAAATCGACAACAAATGCAATGGCACTCGTTTGCTGCTGTGTGAAAATCAAGCCGGCTATTAGCATATAAATACATAATACACATACATTACATATGAATATTCCAAAGTTGCCTAATTTTTTCTCTGCTTACGCAACACATACAAACATATACCTACTCAAATAATAGAATGCGTTTGTAGACAAATATACATAATAATAATAATAACAATAATAATAGTAATAATAATAATAGTAATAATAATGATAATAGTAATAATAATGATAATAGCATTAATAATGATAATAGTAATAATAATAATTTAATAAAATATTTTGAAAAAAGTATTATGCAAACAAAACAAAAAAAATGTTTTGTGCACAGGAATAAAAACAAAAGAGCAAAATAAGCGCGCGGTTAGCACTTAAATGCCAGTTGCCAGTGGTGTTGTCTGTGGCAACAGCGTTGAAATCACGTGAAGACGACTACTAGATACTACACATTGTCGAGCTGTTTATATGCAAAAAGAAAACATCCATTATTTGCCAAGTATTGCTTGTTTTGTGCCTCACTGTGCAACGACGAGTCCTGTGATCCTCTCAGGCTCGGCCGCGTTATCAATAAACAATAAATAAATAAATAAACGAAATAGGCGCTAAAACCTCCAATTTGCGGATCCAATTAACGCCGTAATGTAAATATTCGCCAAGTAATGTTTACTATCGCATCCTCAACACGATATAAGAATATAAAATAAAATGTAAAAATAATAGTAGGAATTATATAATAATATAAATGAATAATAATGTAAATAATAATATAAATGAATAATAATATAAATGAATAATAATATAAATAAATAATAATATAAATTAATAATAATAAAAATACTACCTATTATAGAAAAGAAGAAAAAAATAAAAGTACTATGCCGAAAAGTGGAGTAAATAACAATAAGAAGCAACAGCACAGATCACCAGTTGTTTACTTTCGCCAGACAGGGAGCATAGCCCTCTAGATCTATATTCCCCGAGCGGACCTAACCTTCCTGACAGCGGCGGCGGCGGCCGCGGCCAACGCGATCCGCGCGTCCGCGACTTCCGGCGCGGGCGGGCCGCTTTTGTTTTTCCCGCACAAAATTCGTAAATGTTTGAAGAACAGCCTGCTGTCATGACGTTCTTGGATCTTTAAGCGTGAAACATACCTTGGTCTTGGTAACGACGTGAGTCGCCAGCTTGACGACGGCGAAATTGCCCTTGCCGATGGTCTTCTCCAGCTCGTAGTAGCCGACGCGCACTAGATTGTCCACTTTGAACGGCTTCGAGGACATTTTCGCACTTATTTCGGCCGCACGGTCAACACCATCACAATCTCGCGATTTACTAATTTAGTTGCTCTCATGTCTGATAGATATCGCTTCTGTTTACGTCATCTGACGTCACGCGTACAGGCCGGGGAGCCGCGATCGAGGAGGCCGTGCGCGGCCTCGTTTGAATCGCGCCGGTGCTGCGCTTGCTGCGATCTGCTGGTTTCGGTGGCGTTGCCTTTTTCGAGGTCTAACCTACGGGTTTTTACGGGGTCTAACCTAAGCTATTTTTCGGGGGCTAACCTAACCTAACCTAAGTCATTTTTTGGGGTCTAACCTAATCTAACCTAAGCCATTTTTTTGGAGTCTAACCTAACCTATGCAATTTTGTTGGGGTCTAACCTAACATAACCTAAGCAATTTTTTTGGGATCTAACCTAACCTAAGCAATTTTTTTGGGGTCTAACCTAACCTAACCTAAGCAATTTTTTTGGGATCTAACCTAACCTAAGCAATTTTTTTGGGATCTAACCTAACCTAAGCATTTTTTTTGGGTCTAACCTAACCTAACCTAAGCAATTTTTTTGGGATCTAACCTAACCTAAGCAATTTTTTTGGGGTCTAACCTAACCTAAGTAATTCTTTTGGGATCTGACCTAAACTAAGTAATTTTTTTAGGTCTAACCTAACCTAAAATAAGCAATTTTTTTAGGGTCTAACCTAACCTAACCAATTTCTTTGGAGTCTAACCTAACCTAAGCAATTTTTTTTGGACCTAAACTAACCTAAGCGATTTTTTAGGTTCTAACCTAAGTGATTTAATATTATTACAGATTAGAATGTTAGGTAAAGAATCGTTCTATTACAGTAATCAATATGTCATTTTATTTAAATAATTAAATTTAAATTATATTTATTTTTATTATATTTGCCGGTTTATCCTATGAACCAAATGGTTATAATTGTTAAAGCATCGAATGGTTAAAGCTAAAAAGTTTTGCGAGCGAAAGTTATAGTTTAACGATTTCCTCGCGGAAACGGAGTTGTGCCGGAAGTAGGGCGCCAGATCGGAGTGAGCGGCGGCCGCCGCGACGCTCAATTGTTTCCTAGAGTGTACCGATGACGTCAGCGTGACGTGCGAACCATTGAGACCTCTTACAGGCGACCCAAAACTTTTACAAATCCATATTTTTCTTCAATTATTCATCTGCTTTCGTTCGCGCGGTTGCCAGTGGGCCGCCCGATTAATTTAAAAAATATTTATTTATTCATTATGTATAATAGATTGCGTAGAATATACATAAAGCCGTTAAGATAAGATGTATTTGAGGTTTATGTACATAAGGCATTCAAGCAATAACTTTTCAAACAATAACTTTTCAAACAATAAGTTTTCAAACAATAAGTTTGAAAATTTATTAGTTTTATATTATAGTCCATTAGTGTCTGGCTATTGTATGTATAGTTAGGTACCTAATGTGTATATACTTATCTGCACATTATGTACTGTGCAAATATGTACATTCGTGTAAGGACTATATAATGTTCTGACCATTATTAATTCTTTTGTCAGTTTCATAATTGTTTCGGTAAGCTATCCTTATGTTATCGTTTTCAAGTCTTGGAAATCGATCCTATATAATGGCACCAAGAGTTCGGAAAAAAGAAGTTATTCAATCCTGTTTTGTAGTTTAAATTTATTTAGTTTTGTTTATGTAAGTATATACTAATACATTTATATTTATTATTTATATTAACATTATTTATATTAACATCAATTATGTTAACATCAATTATGTTAACATCAATTATATTAACATCAATTATATTAACATCATTTATAATAGCGTGAACTAAATAAAAATGATATTAACACGATACTGGTTGCTACAGTAATATTAAGGAAGAATAAGAAGACAGTCGAAGTAGTTTCCGAAGTAGACGTTCCCCTGACATTTGTTGACGCATTCTCCAACATGGCGACCTGTCAACGTCACTAATCTGTCATTAATCCCCAAGTTTAGCCATAAAAATTAGAAAATGAGGCTTTTATCTCCCAAAAATCGCTAATTTCGCAGAAATTAATGGTTCCCAATTGCCTCTGCAAGATTGCCACGTAGCCCCAACGGTAAGTTTCGTCTCCTTATTCGCTTTTTAGAAGTGATCAAGGTTATGTCTTTGTTGTCAAGTGAATTTATACACCCCCTCCATGCTTTCTGAACACAAAGGGCCCATATTTAGGTCCTGATATAAATTAGAAACATATAAATTGGAAGAACATAAATTAGAAAAACATAAGTTAAAAGAATGTAAATCAAGAAAACATAAATTAGAAGAATATAAATTTGTGACAATTGTTTCAGGTAGTCCTCCCTCTACGTTCACTTCGCATTTATTTATAATCTGGAAACTAGCAGTATTATATCATACGTTACCTCTTTATTTTAATTATTTAAATTTTGTCGAAATCGTTTCGTTCTAAATACTTCAAAATGAGTACTCATAAAAGAGACGTGCCCTGGGGGGTAAGGTTTTTACAAACGTTGACTGATAAGTGTTGTCCGAGGCTTCGGATAAACCGGGACTTGTGGTAAGTTACTTTCTTTTTTTTTGCAAATATGTTTAGGAATAATCAATTTGTTCCTTTTATTGTTGTAATAACAAATTATTATAGTAATAAGAAATTATTATAGTAATAAGAAATTATTATAGTAATAAGAAATTATTATAGAAATAAGAAATTATTATAGTAATAAGAAATTATTATAGAAATAAGAAATTATTATAGTAATAAGAAATTATTATAGGAATATCAAATTATTATAGTAATAAGAAATTATTATAGTAATATTAAATTATTATAATACTTAACATAATAATTAAGATTATTTAGGTCTGGTCTTCTTGGGAATTAGTCCGTGAATAAAAAGATGAGAATTACATGTACAATTTTCTATTAACAGATCAATTTCTTTCTAAGTAAGAAAGAAATTGATCTGTTAATAGAAAATTGTACATGTAATTCTCGTCTTTTTATTCACGGACTAATTCCCAAGAAGACCAGACCTAATTATTGTGCCAAGTCCAAGAAAATTATTCAAATTAAGATTATTGTTGTATAGCTTAATAAACTGTGCTTTTTAGCTATAATTTAAATTTCGTTTTTTTAGTTATAGCTCAAGTGTCTTACTCCTAACCTATATAGCGTACATGTGTTATCACATGTCACGAAAACCGATCTCGGTGGTAAAGGCGGTTTTACACCAAAATTGCAGCAATATGACGCCGCCGGCTGATGTCTCGCCAGATCATGTGAAAACCTGGTGCGAATGGGCTCCATTTGGTAATTGCATTTATTCATTCTCTTATTTATTGATTAATTTATTTATCGATTAATTTTTCTTATCGATTAATTTATTTATCGATTAATTTACTTATCGATTAATTTAATTATCGATTCATTTATTTATCGATTAATTTACTTATCGATTCATTTATTTATCGATTAATTTACTTATCGATTCATTTATTTATCGATTAATTTACTTATCGATTAATTTATTTATCGATTAATTTACTTATCGATTCATTTATTTATCGATTAATTTACTTATCGATTAATTTATTTATCGATTAATTTACTTATCGATTAATTTATTAATTTGTTCTTTCACTTATTAAACAATTTTAATGTGTTCTAGACGGTTCCGACTCGGATGCCTCACAGCTCCTAGGCACCCTAGATTCAGCATTCCTCTTTGCCTACGCTTTGGCGATGTTCGCCTCAGGCTTTATCGCTGAGCGAGTAAACCTCCGATACTTCCTCTCGCTGGGCATGTTGTTCTCCGGAATTTTGACGTACATGTTCGGCATCGCCAAATCTTATAATATACACTATTTTAGTTATTTTGTGGCTGTGCAGATTCTCGGAGGAATCTGCCAGACGACCGGCTGGCCCGGTGTCGTCGCGGTTGTCGGCAATTGGTTCGGGAAAGGAAAGCGAGGACTCATTTTCGGCATTTGGAACTCGCACACGAGTATAGGAAATATTTTAGGTGAGAAAGCTTTATAGTTTTTTTAATGATTTTTTGTTTGTTTTATATTAGGTGTACTTGTAATATTATCAATTTTTAATCGTATTATTGCTATTACTACTACTATTATTATTACTATTATTATTATTATTATTAGTACTATTATTATTAGTACTATTATTATTATTATTATTATTATTAGTACTATTATTATTATTAGTACTATTATTATTATTATTATTACTACTATTATTACTATTGTATCGTATATTATGTAGTAGTATATTTTTAATCTGTACATTTAGTTGTAATATAAATTTGTTTCTTACCTTAATTTCATGTCCTTTAGGTTCGTTGATAGCTGCCGAATATGTAGAAACAGATTGGTCTTTGTCGTTTATTGTTCCGGGATTATTCATCGGTGTCGCCGGCTTTGTGATATTTCTATTTCTAGTCGTAAATCCCACCGATGTTGGGTGTACCCCTCCGGAGACAAGCCAGACTTCAAAGGTATGTTATTCTAAATAAAATTTTCAAAACAAAAATTAAAAAAAATGTGAATACAAAAAAATATTAATACAAAGAATAATTAAAATAAAAGAATAATTAAAATAAAAGAATAATTAAAATAAAAGAATAATTAAAATAAAAAAATAATTAAAATAAAAAAATAATTAAAATACAAAAATAATTAAAATAAAAAAATAATTAAAATAAAAAAATAATTAAAATAAAAAAATAATAAATAAAAAAATAATTAAAATAAAAAAAATAATTAAAATAAAAAAAACAATGAAAATAACGAAAATAATTATTGTAGAGGCAACCACAGTACAGGAGACTAGAAAATCGAGTAGCCAATGTGGATCCCGAGTCGGGAGGAAGTTCGGAAACGGACGACACGGAAATCGTAATCGGAGAGCAAGTAAGGAAGCCATAGGACTAGCCATTTAATTATTTGATAATTTTACTAATATAGAGCGTTGCGAATTGTTTTTAGGAAGTATACCATAGAAATTCACACTACCACTCCATATCTGAATTAGTAAGTGCATGCCAGATTTGTGTTTTCTTTTATCTTTCTGTCTCTTTTACCTTTCTTTCGTAATTTTATTTCTTCTGTTTTGTTTTAATGTACGTATTCCTTTGTTTACGTTATTTACTAGGTTGTTTAGTAATCCTATTTGTTATTCTTTTTCTTTTTATCTTAGTTTTTTAATATTTTTCTTTCTCAACTAACTTGTTTTGTTTCTTTTTTTTTATTAATTACATAAACCTCTCTAACTACTCACAAAATTACTTCAAATGCACACAAACATTAACACCAAAAATAATATATATACTAATATTAACATACTCAAAAAATAGGTATTTACTTACAAATATAATTTAAATACAAATATCATTTAAGTACAAATATAATTTAAATACAAATAACTAATTAAACCTAACAGATTTATTAACCTAATGTATTCAGGATGGTGGTAGTTTTAGTGTAGTAAATTTGTTTTATCAAGTTCCTAACAGCATTATTTTACCATTTACTTATCGCTGTGAAAATTTGATAATAATAATTTTCTTAAGCTTGCTCAAAATGATTCATCCTCATCATCATTATTACTTTCATTATTAGTTTTTCTTTCTGATGTACACATGACCCTAATGTTGTAATATACAGGGTGTCCTTTCTTGAAATAATAATAATAATTGTTAATATGCCTACGAGTTTATAGATATTATGTATATATATATATATATATATATATAAAAATGATATATAAAAATGGACACCCTGTATACTCTAGCGAATTTTTTATTCGCCATTAGCAGTATCTAACCTAGCCATTTGCAGGAATATCAACGGCAAGCATCAAATGAACGAACATCGTTATTGAGAGGAAACGGAGAGCAAAGGGAGCAAGCGATTGGTTTCGTCGGAGCTTTCAAGATTCCGGGAGTGATGGAATATTCGTTATCGCTCTTTTTTTCGAAGCTAGTGAGCTACACATTCCTATATTGGCTGCCTTTATACGTCAGTGCCTCAAGTAAGAAAGAATATATTTAATCAATACATTCTTCTATATATATATTTTCCTATTTTTTCTTTTCCTCTTTCATTTTCTATTTCATTAATTTTTCTTCTATATTTGCTGCTTATACTTCTTCACAATAAGATTTTTTTTTAAATTTTGACCATTAATTTTAATTTTTTAATTTGAATTTTCTAATTTTAATTTTCTAATTTAAATGGATTCATTAATTTTTGCAGCAACAATGGGAGCCACATTAAGTGCCGATCTATCCACCTTATTCGACGTCGGAGGCATAATTGGAGCAATTGCCGCCGGAGTTATTAGTGATTATAGCGGGATGTCAGCGACGACTTGCGTCGGAATGCTATTTGTAGCATGTCCAATGGTAATAATAATATTAGTGTATATTTTATAATATACTTAATATATTTAACCCGTATATGCGTTTCCCCGAGTACGTACTCGTCACGAGGTGTGCTGTCGTTAATGTGTATTGACGAGTACGTACTCGTCAACTTAGCAACCTCAAACAATTACAATTAAACCGTCAGAAATGAATTCGCTGCCTAATATTCTCGCTGATAGTGGTAGTGACTACAGTTCAGATTCCGAAGAAGAGCAAAATGAAGAACAGCCAGAACAGTAT
>JAWQRP010001426.1:0-19251 GCA_033557875.1 Quadriops clusia | reverse complement strand
TATGAAATAATATAAAGTTCTTTTGTTTCTGTAAAGTGTTATATGCCTACTATCAAAATAAAATAAATTCCTAAAATCAATATTTTGTCGACAAATATCTAAGAAACTATGCTCTAATTTGAAAATTTTTTTTATACAAAAGTATTTTATTTTCTTGCTAATAATATGAATAAACAATAAAAAATATATGTTTCCATTTGAAAAAATTCTAATGACCTTGAAATAACCTTGAACCCGTCATACAAATAAATCGTTCATCATGTATTCTGCTTTCCCCCTTCCCATTAAATTATATTCTTAAAACCATTTTTCTCTAAAATGATTCGTTTGTCCGATAATTGCAAGTATCAGGATAAATGGACCACTCTGTATACGTATACGAATAAAAAATAGACTCCCGTTCGTGTTTTGCTCAAGTGTGCGTAGTCGCAAACATGCAACAGGTTTGAATATAGGCAAGTCCTTTATTAATTACCAGAAATACAAAACAATCATTAATATTTTAGGAAACTGCCTTTACTTGTTCTAACAATTTATCATTTTTTGTTGAAAAATAATAAGCGCAACAATTATTTTCTCCTATATTCCGATCCAAACATTGGAACAAAACCTTTCTCGAAAGTTGCTTCTCTTGTTACCACTGGGGTCATCTGAATATACAATTTTACATTATCAGAAAAAAGTTAGTGACAGTAGTATTACCCTGATATTTGTGGAAAATAGATGCACAAACGGGAAGAAGAATTTGTACAGCACTAATGGCTTCTATCTGTCTAACAACCAGAACTTTGTTAATGCGCATATGGATATGTAAAAATGTCCAGATTCAACAGCCAAATGAGTCTTAGCTAACCGTTCACGGGCAAAAAGAGCGACATAATTCCGATTCCGTTGGCTATGAATGCCCTTATCTCCTAACATTTCCCACGAAGAAGCTAACTATTAAAAAGCTTATTAAAGTTTTGTGAGTTAAATACATGTTAAATTAGGATGCTTCCCTTCCGCGACAAGGCAGCGCTGCCTTGCACCCTCCAGTAATATGACTGGTGTTTTTGTTAGACAAACTAACTATGTGTTTGCCAATTTGCATCTGAATCTCATATAGGTGGCACTCTGCTTTATGCAACGTCTGTTTCAGAAAGTTTGTCGCTCGCAACTTTTCCTGATGCTCTATAATAAGTCATTCCAGCTTAGCGACGCTCATGCTCCTTTTTTGTGTCAAATTTTAATTTTATTTAACTTTGTGCATTTGCATATTACATACTGTATTAAACGTGACACTCATGCGCCACTATGTATCACTTAGAACTTAACTGAATGTTGTGGCATGCAGGGCTCTGAATATTGAGTTTGAAGTACTTTTCGCACGGCTTAAATGATTCGCGAAAGCGTACGTGCTCCCGATTCGGTCCAAAAGTGTTCAACTCTTAATTGAATTTTATCATTGTGCTAATAATTAAAAGTACAAAAAGGATATAATTATAAGTCGTTTTCATGAGTATTTCAACGTTGTTAGTTTTCTCAGAAATCCCGTTACATTTTATTAAAGCTGGTTAAACGGTTTCATCTCAACAAACACAATCTGTTTTATAAGAGTTGTTAGGACATTTATACAATTAAATATACCTATAATATAAAATCAAAAGTTTTATAATTTAGACATTTAAATTACAATTTAGATCATTAATGTAACAATAAAGGTACACTAACATCATTTAGGTATATATCAATATGGCCCCCATTCTGGCGTATTCGTCTTTGCTATTACAAAGCAATATTCTGATGATGCTACCTACATTTTGATAATTTAACACACGAACTAATACGTATTTTTTTCTTTTTCAGAAACGCATAGAACAAGTAACCCTATGATCAAAACGACCGACAACCGCGCAACACCGTTCTTCAAAATCCAATTTGGCCTCTCAATAAGTAGTAAAGTAATAATTGTTGCAGGCATATTTCGAAAATAGAATAGTCAAATAAATCCTTCAGCCACGCAAATATTATGGTTTTAGTGAAATTGTGTAGTTTGATCGTGTGCGTGCTATACGTTTCGCGGGGTGCGTGCTCAAAATCAACCCGGTTGAACCCAATCTATACCAATGAATTCGCTGTTCACATCCCTGATGGGAAGGAAGCGGCAGATACGATTGCCTCCAAGTACGGATTCGTCAATCGTGGACAGGTAAGCCATCGATTATCCATTTTCATATTTATTCTTTGCCGCCTTTATGCCCTGCTTTACGAGACTTTCCCTGCCACTACCTCTCCTCTCGACTTTTGAGTTTACTCCCCAGGAATCACCTACATAAATCATTTCTTATGCCCTTTAGGGCACAAAGCCTTGATTAAAAACCTAATTAATAATCATCACAAACATTTCCAAAATAAAATATACGGGAAGCTGTGTACATATATGCGCACCGAATAATTAATGAACGATACATAGAGATAAGGTTAAATAAGCCCGACTTCCATTTATCATTGTAAATTTAATTAAACGTTCTTATTATCTGCGTGCAATATGTACAGAAGACGGTTTACTACGAAATTTCAGTTTTCAGCGCTATTGCCCCGATGCATCTTTGTGCTGCAGAGAACATCGCCTGTCAGAGCCTTTAATAATATAAAATTTGACAAGAACAGGGTTTCATCTGATATTTTAATTAGGTCGCAATGTGTTCCCTAATACAAATAGCGCACCTGCTTCACATTGTCTAATATATTCTCCTTCTTTTTGCTAAGAATTTGGTAACAAAGCTTTGTCCCGAAGGGCGAAAGCGGAACAAAAACGAGGCGCTTTTAAGGTAAGCGCTCCTTTCAAAATAGTTTTCTAACCGCGAAACTCAATTAGATGCAACTAAGGACTAATGAATCTTGAATAAACTGTGGCCCAGGTAAATTAAGCTGGAACTTCGTGCTTACTGCCAATACTATTTAATATTAATGATTTTCGGTCGTCAGTGTTGTGTGACTTCGAACAATTACGGTCCCTACTCCATCATCATTTTCCAATTCCAGTTCCAGAGATCAAATACTTATTACAAGAACATTCTCAGCGTAAAGTAGTTACGTAAGTATAAAAGTAATCACCAGTTTAAGTTTCCTCGGAATTATTAAAGTCCATTGAATCAATAACTCCAATTTACATTACATAATATAAAAAAATCCAAATTAAATTTTAATACCCGTCTAAAATATTATAATCATATTCTCTCATCAGGAATCGGTCCCCGGTGGTATGAGAAAATAGTATTAATTAAATTTCCTCCTCTCACGAAATTGTAAGTAATTGGTTTCTATATGAATGAAATGCATTAACTTATTAATGAATTAATTAAGTAGTAATGAATATCATTTAGAGCTAATGTACTTTTTATGTAACATTTCCCTGAACTCTCAATTTTTGTTTCCCTTTTCATTTTCTGCAGATTACTTTGGATTTTCGGAGAAAATTTTGTTTAATTTCCTCGAGGAATCCCCGACATTTTATTTAGGCCGCCCTCGGGCTATATTTTATAAAATATCATTTTTCGAGCAAATACTTCGAGCGAGTAATCAAATAAAGCGGCTCTCAGGCTATTACGAACTTCACGTAACTCAAATTATGATAATTTCACTGAAAACACGCGCAATGTTTATACGTTTTGTATCTTTAGAAAGTAATACCTGGTAAAGAGGTGCTAACTGTAAGAAATTATCGTCGTGCTAGAGAAAGCTGGAGGCTTTATCAGCAGTATTGGATGTATTTGTAATTTATAGGCATTTTTAATCAATAGTTGTAGGAAACTTCACGCGAGTACAGATTCTTTAAGCCGCATTTCCACATCTCCGTTCATTATTATTAATTAAGCACTTTGTACTTGCAGAAACAATGTGGCCTTAGGTCATTGATTATTTGTCAGTATAGGAAACTTATTATTATTTTATTATCATTTGAATTATGGTAATGAGGAAGGCATCAATTCTCGGCATATCGTGAATAATCCTCCTAAAGGGAATAATTTATAACATTATGTGTCCCGTTGCAATAACAGCCAATCGGGGTAATACATATCTGGGAATTTCATCAATATCCAAGCAGTAGTTGCACATGATTAGATTAATTACAAATATTGTATTCTCCGTTCATTTGAATTATTTTATGCAAAAGTACTCTTTTTCGATGTTAATAAATTTTTATTAATTTGGCTAATATTTTTACCTACTACATGTTTTTTACTTGCACATTTTTCAAACATGAATTGTTATTTAACTATTCATGCATAACACATGCAGTGTACCACGAGATTGTGTACCCTCTGAATTATTTAATGGAAGCCACCCCTTTTTATCTGAAAATTCGCATAAAAATTTGCCTCGGCGAGCAACACGCAAATTACAAAAATCGTTACCCTCAACAGGATACATTACCATCATATTCGATCTGATTAGAAAATAAGCATCGCAGCAGCTAACTTCACTTATATCCAATGGTTGCCCTCCTATCTCCGAACTCCATCTAAATCGCTGCAGGCGGTGGTGTAAAGTGAAGCGCAGAAATTCTCCGGAGTTCGTATCGGATAAATAAACAAGTGGCCAATCAGTGACTCACCTGTCCACGTTTGATAGGGATCGTGCTTCGAGCCAATTGAAGCCACTTCTTTCCTCCCGATTATGTATATTCTATTCCGAACTTATTCTAGCGTAACATTTCCCGTTGAGTATCGAACATTCCTTTATAGGTTTACCACAAGTAAAGTTTCGTTGAGGTGGTCAGGGCGAATCCCCCGGGCGAACGCGCTTATTACAATACGATACAACACAATACAATACACCTGTTGTGGGGGCACACCCCTCTTTAGTAAGTGCAATCAATTGGATTAGAAAACTAAAGGGTTCATTCAACAAACCGCTTGCTTATAATACTCCAATTTAAATTCGCTTAAATTCATATTCAACTTGGAATTGATTATAAATATTTAATGAGATAATCTGAATTATGTTTTGGCTCAATTCGAAAATATTCAAAGTTCATGCGTTAAGTTTTCATCTTTGTCCCAAAGTTTGACTTTCAATCGCTTCATCGGTGAAATATCAGTCATGAAATATTAATATCATTCCGAACTTTTCCAATTTCACACGTACTAAACATCATTTTTGCATTAAAATACCATCCCTTGTTAGGGGGTACAAAATTGAACCCTTATCGATTTGTAGCTCAATCTCCAAGACTAGGCTTAACCCGCGGCGTATTTCCAGAAATGATGACTGGAAAGTTAGTTTTTCGCGAAAGAAATAAAACAGTTTTAATAATTCAATTCAAGGGCTGATTTTAATAATTCTGTTGGTAACAGGCGAAAACATAAATTACTGCCGCCACACTAGCAAGCCACCAATCAAAAATAAATAACCCCTGGAGTATGCGGTTGGCGAATAATCTCTGGATAGGAATCTAATCGCAAGGGAAAGTAAAAATTTGCGGCAGCTAGGGTCACGCAAATTACTGAAATCATTAACCACTCCGAAAACTAAACTATCGAGTTAAATCTGATTAGAACAAGTATCATAAAAGCAGCCCCGAACAGCCAAAGGCTTCCTCTTATCTCCTCGATCTAAATCGCCCTTCGAGGATTGCGCACTGCTGGAACGTGCAAACCTCTCGAGAGGACATTTGATAAATAAACAAGTGACCAATCAATGAGTTACCTGTGTAGATTTTCAAAGTCACCATGGGAAACGTAAGGCTTGATTTTCCCTTCTATGTAACAATTCTAATATGAATCTCAAAATCGAAGTGATCGAGTGCTGACTGGAGCTCCACTTTACGAGCTTCTCTAATTTATTATTTGCCACAAAAGCGCATATATCACCAAGGTGCCTCTGCTCCTGCTTATTGATGTGTAATTCGGGCCCCAAATGATATTAAATTTATGCATATGTAACATTAACTTTCATTACACCCCATTAGTCCTTCATGCTTAACTGGTTTTCTCCCCAGCTTTCGTTGGAAATTCAATATTAGATACCAAAACTTGAATGTGAGTTCCACGCTGGGCGATACAATTTTCTGAATACATACGTGAGCACATTAAAGTTGTGGCAGAGCTGTGAGCATTTATGAAGCCCTAAAGTTGCAAATTATTATTAAATATAATTATTTTATATGTGAACTTTGTATTCTGCCAGGGTTTCCACCATTCATATTACTAAGTAATGTTTGTGGAAACTTCCGTCCTTTACGAAAATGTATTAATGGATTTGACTTTCCCAGCAAAAAAAATAGTTTCCAAATTACACACTTCACTTATGTATACAGCAAGCACAAAAACATAAAATTTTCATTGCTCCTGGAATGATAGGTTCAATTATCATTCGCACTGTCACATGTTTAAAAGCATCACATGCCTGTGTTTTACACCAAGCGCGGCAGATCCAGTAAAATTTACAAATATTATTTTTGCATTAGGCTATAATAAATGCATATTTACTGAAGCATTATTCATGCATTTCTGTTATTTATTTTCGCTGCATTTCATCGTTTCAACAATATCTGCATTTAAAAACGCAATTTAAACATTCTGATTAATGCCATATTTAATCTTTTCACGTGTGCACGTATCATGTACTCGTTGTTCCCAGTATTATACGCACACGTTTACGTTGGAAATAAAGGAGGATGTAAAAGTGCATATTCCCAGAAAAAATGTTTAACTCATCAAAATTATTATAATTTGATTCGTTTGGCATTGCCGGTCGTTACATTGATTTCGAGACGTATCAACGACAATGACAACTGAAAATTTCCTTTTCTATCACCAAATAGTCCACTACTAAGGTTACTTGTCGCTAACATACAGACAAATGGTCACGTCGTTACTGAACATAGCATGGGTTAAACAAGAACAGAAATTCGCAATTACGATGAGACGTTACTAGCGAATGAAATCCGTTGCGTCGTAATTTTCGCGGTTTTGTTAATTGGCGAGAAAAATATTGAGATTAACATAGAAATACGCCAAGGTTTACCTTCTACGAACTACACGTCTGAGCTTTTTATTCTTGGTTAGTACCTACTTGTGTTTTTAAACTTAATTAGTACCTACTAAGTATTTAGCGCAGGGGCATCATTATTCATACTTTAATATACCTTTGATTCTTTTTTGATACTGTTTTAATGATGTCCGCTATTTATATTTAAAAAGTATTTGTTCTTAACCGCTCGCTTATGAGCATAACGTAGGTTATGTTTACATTGCTTTGCCAGACTTTTATTATTGCTTCTTCTATTTCACTTTATGTTTTTTTGAGAACTAATAAACTTATTAAAATGTTATACTCTCTTGGTAGGAATTATTATACCTTTTTTCTTTTATAAATTGCTCATCTTTTACATTAAGCTCCATGGAATGATCACAAATGAACTTTTCTTTGTCTTTATACAACATATGTAGCACTAACACTGTATGCCATTTTGACATTTTATATTCAGGGGATGTTCTCGCTTTTGCAATACCTCTATTTCGGTGTTTGTACAACTCCTATGACATTGATCCCAAAAGAATCCCTGGCTAGTTTAAAAATAAGCATGATATATTTCTTATGTAGACGATTATTACAGTTAACATAAATATATTTGATAAGAAATTTCCTCAACTTACTTTTGCGTTTTGAGTGTTCCATTTTCCCAGGCAGACACCATAAACGAATCTACAGTAGAATCCGGATATAGCGACGACGAAGGGGCCGGTAGTAATACGTCGTACTAACCGGACGACGCACAAAACGGACAGATATTTTGAATTTAGTTTTTTTCTTTTTTATTATGATTCTGATAAATGTTGTGAAAGTAGGTATATAGGTAAGTAAGGAATGAATGCCTATGAAAATAAAGCAAACTTTTAAGTTGAACACTACACATATACACGGGGTAATCTTTTTTCGAGTTGCCAGGGGGTGGAGACATGCTTCTCAGGGTCGCCAAAACGATCGTTCGTCTTCTAGTACCCGTCTTCGCGTTGGTGGCCGTGAGAATTGATCCTCCACTCACTGGCAATTTAAAAAACGATCATCCTGTATTTTAGTTTTAATATAATTATATGTACCTACATATGTAACTAGCTCAAAAAGTCTGTAATTTTCTTAGTTGTTTATCGAAAGTTCTCATCCAAACAGACAGCGGTAAGCCATCTTGTTCGTCGAAATCTGAGATTAAGGTATTGGAACAGACTAAATCGTTTTGGACAAATTCAGCATGTTTGAAGCAGTTAAAAATTGTATGAGGAAGATTGATCTTGGACCATTATGACTAGACGAGTAGAATGTTCTTGGGCAATGGGTCCGTTGGTAAAATAAAAGGCAATTTACTTGGGCAGATTAGACTATTTAATTTCCCTACGCTCAGAGAGCGTTTCGCGGTATCTATAGTCCGCTTCTTCAGGGGATGATTACAAGAGAAATACTTATACTACGTACACTAAAACATTCTGCAAGAGAACGCAAAAATCAGACAGATAAAAGTGAGCTTAAGATTAAATATATATATGACTTACATTTCTGTAGAAATATAACAAAATCCTTAAACTAAGAAAACCATGGCTCCAGAAGGGGGTCAAGATTCGACTACATTGTCTTTTGAGTAAGTTTGTTCCAGGAATCATAAATCATTAAAATGTACCGTATTCTTAGGGATGCTTGGCGCTGGCATCTTCCTTTGCATCAAGACAGTCAATAATTTTTAAAACAAGATTTTTGCGAAAGTGTGATTTCAAGGCTCGAATAATCCCTTAATCCGTGAGTTGCAATACCGAAGTTGTGTTGAGTAGCAAAAAACCCAGAGTTATGCTTCTCAAGTCAGTGATTGTGGGATGTGCTGGACAATTATCAACTAAGAGCAGGATTTTTTCTTGTTTGTTAGTTCACGATCCCAAATACGTACCCATTTGGTAAAAATCTCAGGCGTCATCCAGGCCTTGCCATTGCTCTCATAATCTACTGGCAACATTCATATGTCTTTAAAACTTCTTTAACCGTTTGGACATACCAAACAACAACAATTGAGAAAGATTTACGATTCATAAAACTCATTTTCCTACGAACATAATGACCTATCAATAGTTGACCAAATACTAACCCTATCGCGCGTCAACCAGTATTGTACAGAGAGGAGGGAGTGTTGTAAATAAGACGATCGTCGTTCCAACCGTACATTTTATTAAAGAAAATACGTCGACCAAAGCGGTTGGTCGTTTAAAGCGGAGTCGTACTAAACGTATGTACATTCACAGTAATTTATTAGAAACCTAACGTGAGTGTATGTTTACGTCGCTAAAAACGGTTGGTCGTTATAAGCGAAGTCGTAATAAGCGGATTCCACTGTAGTTAGAACAAGTATAAGGGACTATATATAAACCATTTCAAGAATCTATATGAGATTTAGAACGAGCCAGAAAGAGAGGTTCCAACATAAAGAAAATATGTAAAGGAGAAAGAATATCAAAACACTGACCACAAGGACAAATAATCTCCACCTTCAAAGAATGGGCGCCCAACTAACTGTGAATTCACAGAAGAGAGTCAGAAGTAAGAGATCGACGTTAGAATCTATAGATTTATTAAAATAGGTAAATCATAGAAAAGTTTCATAAGTGCGGAGAAAAACTGCATGATGTTCATGATGCAGGACCTAGGCAACATTAAAATGACCAAAACTGAACAGCAAAAATAATAAAGAAAAACCGAAACACAAGTTTAAAAGGGAGGGGTTGATTAATGGCGAAGACATGAAGAAATCTGCGGTAAAACACAACACAAATAATATGATACACTGCTATTAGGTAACAATAAAAGAAATGAAAATTACAGGCCCATGTGCAGCGGTTCAAATAAGAGAATATATGTAAATATCTTAAAAAAATGTAAAAAATTTCAAAATAATCATGGAAGGAAACGATTCATGGGATAAGATAGTTGATGCAGGGGGAAGACATTGCAGATGTTTAAAAGCTCAAAGATTCACTAATTAAGAAAATAATAAATATCGCACACTGAACACAAAATTAAAGCAATTAAAGAACTTATGGAAGATGTGATTTTTTTTAAAGCACAAATATCTCTTCTTCTATATAAACAATCATGAAACGACTTGAAAATGATTACAAATCAAAAAATTATTTTTGATACAATCAATACTAATGATAAATGAACCTAATTATCTATAATCGATGTAAACACACCTGCGCACACTAAAATATTCATCATACATTATTATGTTTGTTATTAATATTGACATGCGCGAATACATAAACATAAACGATGTTGTTTAACATGTTTTCACATAAACGCTTTCATTACACGAGTTCATTGACAATAACTTTTGTGAAGGTAGCTTATCCTACAGATCTAATTAGCAAAATTAATTTATGCATTGTTATTCATATTTTAGGCTTTGAAATTTATTTCGATATTGATATTAGAAAAAAGTCAACTGAAGAAAAAAATGTTGTACTTTTCATACTTCGTCAGAACTTAATTACAATTAAAATTTTACTTCTACTTGTATGTACCTTCTATATAGGATTTTAACTTCTATATAGGATTTTAACTTCTATATAGGATTTTAACTTCTATATAGGATTTTAACTTCTATATAAATCCCATCTTTTACTACAGTGAGCAAGTATTTTCCATGTTGTCTTTCAAACTTAAATTCACATAGGATTGCTTTCAATGGATTAGTTGATTGTTGAAAAATATACGAGACTTTTGCCTCATGATAAAATTCCGTTGTAATTTTATAAGTAAGTAAATACAAATCGTATGCATACAAATTGAGTTTCATAAATTAATGTGAGTTATATTATTGTTCATTTTAAACGTACAAAGCATACCAGTGGCAATTAACCATTTCAATATGCATACCTACTACATTACTGTGTTTTCGATAAAAATGTAAAGCCGGCAAAAATCATGCAACCGCAGGCGCCTGCAAACCACACTTCATTAAAAATAAATTCCGGTGAAGAGCGAGCGGCCGTTAACTGAGACCCCGGATCTAGGAGGATTTCCCGGATCTACTCCGAAGCGTCGCAAGACGTGCGCCCGCCCTTGGAATTGGTACTTAACTAATACGCTTACGTTTATTTGCGATTATTAATTAGGCTCCACTGATTTAGCAAAGATTAAACAGCCACCGTTTGACTCCGACTTCTGCACTTTGATTTTGCTTACAAAGGAAGATCTCAAACTGAAAACCTAAACAAAGAAATAAATAAAACTAAAATACGAATGAGTAAAATATAGATTTGTAATTTGTTGCAAAGCATAAGCTTATGCATTCAAGCCTCTATAGCTTATTGTCCCAACAAATCAATTCAGTGCGCCTATTATGACAGGTGCATAAAGCATAGCGCAAATATGTAATATAGAGTTATTGTAACGGCGCAGGGATTTACAGTTGCCACAGATCATCACAGATTTCATTGACAATGCGATTTATATGATGATCGATTATTTAACCCCGAAAATTTATACCTGCGCCATATTTTATGGCAAATGTCCCCCGCGTCCACCAACACCTTTGCGATTTGTGTAACTGTATGCAAATTTAAGCTATAAACGTGACAAAATATTAACCTGATAAAGTTTTCAAAAAAAAACATTTTGAGTATCAGGTGATAGTGTGAACAAAGTTTTATTGGAAACCGCCATTGCCCGTGCAATTTACAAGTTTTTTTTGCTACTATGCATACAAATTTAATACGCTATCTTATCTATAGATCTTGCGTATACGCAAGACTCCATGATGCACTTACGTATGGTTGGAGGCTATAAATAAAACAGATATGCCGATATTTATTTGACGAAACGTTTCAAAATATAAATTCTGTTTAATGCATTGTGCGTGTGATGGCGAGAAATGGTGTATTATCATCAATAATGTGTAGATGTTATGTTCTGCTCTGTTCTCTTTATCGAAAAAATAGATAAACATTGAAATGTTAGGAATTCCGGAGTTGTTTGTTCAGGTACTTCAGGGCGGCTCTGTCAAAAGCCCCGAACAAGATGAACACGTTTAATCGTATGTTAACAAGAAGATAAGTGGCTGCAGCGGACTGATAAGAAGAAGAAACGGTGCGGCAGTTTTATAACAAGAGTAGGAAGGGCCAAGTTTTGAATGCTTTAAGTTTGAAGCGCTTATACCACATAGGTATAAACTGTACTCAATTTTTTTTACTTGATTTAAAAGAACTAGACAGTAGATGAGTTTTCCAGAGACCATTAGTCAACAACAGGCAAAGACATCAAATGGACATCAGGTCTAGTTAGTTTGCTAGGTCAGATGCACTTGGACGGTCCCGGTCACGTGATTTATTGCAGTGACACAGGAACACTATTCAGCTGATATGTTGCAACTGCGCTGAAATTCGATAGCATTAGATGCGCTTCTGCAGGCCGTCTTGTTTTATTTATGTTCCCCCGCTGAAAAATTGCTGGACAAACAAGCTGAAGCCGACTTTTACTCTTATTTTTATTAGGGACTTACTACTGATGTAGTTAATACATTTATCAAAGCAAATTTCTATTTTTTCGTAAAGCTAAGTTTCTAACTGATGCTGGAAGAAAAAACGCTGCATGGGCAAGTAAGTAACCGCAAGCAATCTTCTTCAAGAGTTTCTTTTTCGTCGCCTTAATATATTATGGAAATCCCCTCAGCTCTCCCGAACTCAAAGGCCCATTGATCCGCCAGAAGCGTCGGAGCAGTTGTTGTCCGTCGGCGTCGCTTCTGCACGAAGCAAAAGCGTAAGTAAGTAAAAGTGTAGTAAAACTTTTCGTAGTTTGACTTCCAAGTGCGTTATTTTCTGCTGCCATGTTGATGTTGCCGCCGTCGCTGACGCCGACGCCGCCACCGCCGCCGCCGCCGCCGTCACCGTCGGCCATGGTTGTTGCAGAATGCGCGAGGGGAGCCCGCTTGGATCAATACAAGTCGCAACCCGCAGCGCTCGCGGCCGATTTACTAATTAAGACATTAAGTTAGATTTACTTCTACTTTCCTCTCTCATTTCCCCACTCTTGAGGCTGCACCTTCTGCTCCCGATCACGGGAGTTTCGTCTCAAATTGAAATAATATGTATAATTGCACTCTGTGGATTTTAGGGGTATTTTTAAGGGACCTCCACCACATATTCTGCAGAACTGTAGAACTTGTTCTTTTATTAATTTTTTGTTTTCTCATCCTTAAACAAGTTTTTAAATATGTAGGTATATTTTAAATATGTAGGTATATTTTAAATATGTAGGTATATTTTAAATATGTAGGTATATTTTAAATATGTAGGTATAGGTGTATAAAATATTTATACACGCAGATCACCAAATAGTATATAGAATTAGTCAAATTAAACGAAATACTACAATTGCAGAAGATTTATCTTAAATACGAAACCGCTTTCGTTGTAAATTTACAGGATCTTCTACCAATCAGAATATTACAAAAAGAAAAAATCACAAATAAACCATCTAAAGAGGAGCAATCATTTCAACGTAATTAGCTATAAAAAGATAAGATTTATTATTTCTATCCTTACAGCATAATCAATATGTAAGTTTTATATGTTTAAATGTAATTTATTTTATTTTAACTTTTTCGAGCTTCTCAATTATATACGGGAAGTAGATTTCTGTGAACCACTGGGCGAACACAGTTAACTGTTCTAGTAAGATAATAGTTGCAATTGAACCACACTTAGAAATTTAAAAAAAACCACTGTCGTCGACAGTTAAGTTTCGAATAAGCATAATTTGTTCTGTAATTTTGAGGGCCGTGATATATGATGATAAAATTAATAACATTACATTTTGAAGCCTCATTTTTGCAACATTCTACCAATTGTGTGTTCGGTTCTGCTTTTCTGTTTATCGGATTTATATATTTTGGTTAATTTGATATAGTTAACTGTGAAATTTTGATTGATTTTAATCATTCTTTTTCAAGTGATTTTGTCAAATAATTCGAAGATGGTTTTATCTATGAAATTGTCAATAACATTTATGAAATCACTCGTGTATCTTTATGGATGTTTAAATTACCTAATATGTGACTGTCTTTAGAACAGTTACACTCATAAAAATATTTACTTGATTTAACCATATTATGTTTATTTCAACAACATGATATGGTCCTATATGCACGACGTTACCATTACTTCTCTTGAATCATAGCGTATAGTCAGAAATTAACTTTACCATATTGTTAACGCGAGTACTTCATGTACTAGAAACAACACTAACACTTTGTTTGAAACAAGCATTTTCTGCATCTTACGCCAAGCACTAAATGTTGTTAGCATAAAATATTAAAATTATTAAAGCATTGTTAACGTATTATTAGCTTAAGCATACATGATAATAATTTAACTGTTATGATATTGTCAATATAAGCACATCTAGATATTAATTTAATTGTAATAATATTGTCAGTATAAGCACATATTGTACTTCCTTTAATTATAGTAAAATATTAATATAACATGTTCAGATATGTTTGATTTATGGCTAACTTCTGTGCTTAACCTATAACTTAAAACCTATCTTGACACATACTTAGTAAAAATGACATTTGTTCTCATTAAGAAGTACAATTGTCGCATTTTTATTAACTAACAATCAAATTATAGATTCTAAGATTTACAGGTTAAAGTACAGAATTTAGGGATAAACCTAACACATCTAATATGTTATGTTTAGTCATGCTGCTTGTTTGTACTATTATTTAGTGTAGATAAATATAAAAGACCAGTAAATGCAAAGAAAATGATAACATGTACACAATACAATAAAAACGATAGTACTGAAACAAAATTATAAATATGAATATTTTATTTTACTTTATTATACGAACAAAACTTACGTACTTCTTAAATAACAATATTTAATAATAACTAATAAGGTACATAATAATGACCCTCTAAATTATGTAATATTGTTGGCTTAGATGAGAAGTTCTCTAATGGTTTTGTAAAATAGTATAATTTTATAGGGATTTTAACCTCATAAGCCTTAAAATGCGATATATAGTCAAGAGTTTGTAATTCTTTGCACAAAAATGTAAATGCATTTGCATTTTGTGTTGTAATAATTTATGACACTGTTCCCAAGCGGACTTGTTTGTAGCAGAGTGCGCAGATCAAAATCTGGGAAGTCTGTATCATCTTCCACTTCAATAAGTTGTATGTCCACATGGTTGTTGTCCACATCAATTAATGTGGAAGTTGTTGATGTAGACTGTGCTTCAGACTAACAGAAATATTTTTTAGTACACTTTAATTGTAACTTTCAATACTACCTACTTGTTCCTGTAGATTTTTAATTTGAAGTTGTATCAATTTTCTCATCCCGAGTGACTGCGGAACCAATTCTTTGAGGTCCACCTCATTTAGATTTATAAGAACCTCTAAGGTAATCTCATTTTCTAAAGGGTAAATGAAAACATAATTTTTTAGAGAAGAATGCTTTTGTAAGTTTGCCTATAGTTGTAGATTTTGGTATCAAACTCAAATTACGACAATAAAATGTAGGTAATTATGAAAACGTACACCTTTAAGACGCAGTCAATTATATAGTTTCAATATTAGAGATTACGTTATAAGAAACATTATGTTCGCTTTATAATTTCAGTAATTAAAAAGCTAACATAAATTAATATTTTACAAGAATTTGATGTGTTTATTTGAAATAAAGCAAGCAATTGCAATTGTATTTCTCAATGTTTATAGTAATATTAATGGTTTCTGTGAAGAGCTTTATATTGTGTATAATACGTTATAATATGCGATAATACTACTTTCAATAAGCACTATCTCGTCCTTGTCTAATTAATTTTATTGCCGACAGTTTCACCCTGTCATCAGAGCATCAGCAAGGCGCAACGTCGTTAATACTTATAAATTTACAAAAATACATAAAACAAATAACGGGAAGTGAAGAAATACATTAATTTTAACTTTTTCCCTTGAAGTTTTCTCGAATTATCCATAAATAGCAAGGGCATCTACCTTTACAACTTGAGAAAAACAGTTAAAATCAATATATTTCTTCGCTCCCGGTTATTTGTTTTAAGTATTTTTAAAAATTTATAATGATTAATGACGTATCGTCTTGATGATGCCCTGATGACAAGGCGAAACTGTTGGCAATAAAATTAATTAAAACAAGGACGAGATAGTCGCTTGCCCTAAGCAAAAACATAGTTGTGATATATTGAGTTGTTTCACAACTGAATTACATATATGGCAGTTATTGGATATTAAACTTTAAAACATGTATTTAGATTCGCCGTGTAACTACGATATCTACATTGTACAGATGGGTAATAACACAGTAAGTTAATTTGTGTAAAACTTAGACTTTTTACAAAAATGTCACTTAACTGTGTTTTTGCTTGGGGCAGCCGTTAAGAGCTTATTGAAATAACCCCAAAATTAATGGGACCTCGCCTTGGCAAACGTGCAGAATAGGTGACCCAATATTACCATTATAAAATTTATTAGACTTAATGTCGGGGAATAAATCATGTTTTTAAATTTATATTTCTATTAAGAACATGGGTAATATAAGAAAAATTAAAAATTTTCCACTTTAATTTAGTAATGCGCACATAACCTAGATATGTGCACTTAATAGTTTTCTCACATTGATGGTAAGATCTACATAAATAATTGCAGTTTAAACAGTCACTGCTTTAAATTAATTTACCTTACATTAGGAAATAACATAAATATAATTGACAACACCACTAAATTCTACAATAAGCGAAAACGCGCGAATGTATGCAGTCATTTTGGGTCACCTATTCTGCACGTTTGCCCCTCGCCTTTTAGTGGGTCTTCTCTCTTACAATTATATTGGGCTATTAAATACTAATAATAATAGCGATAATATTACTTACCTATACTTAAATGTGTCGATTACAGTTTGGGATATTCCCCAATTTTCTAATATTTGTTTCACACTCATTCTCACAGAGTTATATATCTAGCTGCCGTTGGTCAAGTGCAAAGCCGAGTCTGACTGGGCCAAGTTATGCTTACGCATGCGCAAAAGAGAAGAACAAGGTCTAGAATATTCTAACGAATTTTAAGCATATGATACGGTAAATTGAAATCGAAGACCGGTAAATTTGAACACTCAAGTGTTCAAGTATAAACAACGAATCACTAAGAAGGATGTAATCAGTATGATTGACTTTACATTATCAAGTAGTTTGTAAGAATCGCAGTGGTGAATGTTTTAAGAATACTATTGTTGTTTTGACTGCAAGACTCAAAAATATGATAATGTTATACTAAAGAACAAATATTGTTGGTATAAAGAAAACAACTGTTAACATAATGTAATATAAGATTACTATTTCAAGAATACTCGTGTTGTTAAATGAAGTAATCATTTTTATGTGTGTATATAAAGAAACTTAATTGCATGTATTATCGATTCACAAAACAAAGTCTCAAATAATAATACTATGCAATGATAGCTTACCTTAACAGAGTTGCTGTTTCAAAAGCGCACCTGCAACAACAAATAAGTTAGTTAAAACCACAATTAGTTTCCCTATTTAGAATTAATTACAAATTTGTTCTTATGAATTGAAATGAAACAACGATGGTTGATTATTAAGTTTGGAACGCCAAATAAACAACTCAGCAAAGTGTAATTGTTAGCTGAGGTTTGTAAACAATGATCGTGACAGTAGTATTCTTATTTTACATTTCGAGTTTCTCGCGATTTGCTGCTGTTCCAGACGTTGTCAGTTTCGGATTTATGCTTTGCATTAATTTGCAACCTTTTAACTCCAACTGGATCTTACTTGCTGGTTAATGTCGCGTGTTCAAATTAAATTCAAGAGGACTGAAAGCTCCCTACTGGCGCAAATCCCGTCTCATTCAAAGCTCATTTGAAGAATTGAAAAAGTTAATAGCTTATTTTGAAATTATCCCGGGGATTAGCTGCTACCTACATTTATAATTCCGTTATTAAATATTTAAGTTCTTTGAGCACATTATTTATTCTGAAAAAGGAATACGTTAATAAGTAGTAAAACTAATTTAATTTGCGCGATAACTTACACAAAGACAAAAGCATGCAGAAGCTTTAAACGTAATTGCTAAATGTGGGATTAAAGTTACAAAGATGGTGTCAACGAACTCCTTGATCTTATAATGAAATGGGGAGTCTCGTGTCTCTTAAAATTCATTTCTTGCATTCCCATTTGGAATTTTTCTCAAACAATGCAAGTCAATGAACGCGGCAATTGTTGGACCGCGATTTGAGACGATCGATGGGGAAAACACTTAAAAAGAGAGCAGAATTGGAATTTAATTGGTGTTCCATAAGCAATCTCTTGGAAGCTTTCTTAACGATTTTCCGTGCCTATTGAAATCTATTTGTGTATTTTGTAAATAGTAGTGAAAACATTTCATTCTTGTACATGCTCCGCATCCCTGATGATCTTCTTGCGGCCACAGTGATAAGAAGGGCGTTCAGGAAATATCGTGATGCTGCTGAAATTTGACTTCAGGGACGTCAGCTTGTGTTCGTTGAAACATTAGTCGGAACAGCACGTTGTTCCTGACAAATAGCGCGAGGGATCCGAGAAATACCATTTGTGCATTAGCGATACAATGCACATAAACTCAAAGTTCAAAATTTCAGTCTTAGAAATACGGTTAGGATTTGTTCTTCACTTCACTCTGAGTTACAGTTGCCACTTTAAAGTTTTATCGATTCAATTATGCACCAGGTAACTACTTTTACCAGTTCAGTGTTATAACCTAGATTTCTTGTTGTGCTGCACTTCTTAAAAATAAGCAGGACTTGCTTAAGCCATCATAGAACAGAAGTCCCTAAAGGCATTTTTTAAATTAAAAATTCACGTCTCTGCTATATTAACTGCCTGCTTCAGGAACTTGTTAATAAATTAGTTAAACGCAAGTTTAATTAAACGCGAGCCTTTCGGTAATCCCGACTATAACTTTACTTATTTTTGAGGTCACCGAAAACAAATTAGTTTGTGTAAATGATAAGGACCTGAATTTATTTAATTGAAACTGCATCTGTTAATCAATAAATATCATTTCCATTATAACGTACTATCAGTTGATTATTAAATGTCACAAATCTGGCACTGAACATAGAGTCGTTCCAATACAAGAATGCAGCGTAGCTGTAGTATAGGGCGCTCACGGCAGTACCTGACCAGTCGTTGAGCGGGAC
>JAWQRP010001425.1:0-19254 GCA_033557875.1 Quadriops clusia | reverse complement strand
GACCTTTTCTCTTCGTCTTACTACCTGCCTCGCTCGAGACTCTTTTCTACCTTTGATTTTTCTTAGAATCGGCACCACCTTTCTGGAAGCACGCGCCGTGTTTGAACATCTGCTTGGGCTTTTGAATCTGGAAACATTTTCCAGATTTTTGACGACATATGGCGCGACCTTCTGCTGCTGGCTTATTCTTTTCTTATTAAATCTCAACCCCAATATTTAATCTGATAAGGGTCGTAGTTCTGTTAATTAAGCTGGTCCTATGATTACCTTCACAGTATATTAAGGTTTATACAATATGGTGAACTGATAAATTGACCATTGATACTTTAAAAAATAAACATAAATTATTTGTTCGAGATCGATAATTAGCTTTTTATATAAACCTTGAACCACAAGATAATTGTATTTTCTATCTCTTGCAGCATGGACGGATCAGATTTGTGTTACGAAGTAGTGAGAAGAGCGAATGCCGGATTTGTTTACAGCGAGGCAGTGGCTAGGTAATGTATTTCCATTTTGATTTAATTTGTCAGGACTTATCCTTCAAGCGGGTTTTAGAAAATTGTGACCCGTTTAATACATATTTTACGGGGATATTCCCGCTATGCCGCGCCTCTATCAAAGGGCAGAGCGGGATTATTCAATGTTCGGCTTTTTCCTTTCAGTCGTCCTCTTAAAAAGTATTTCGCCCAGGCTAAAATAAATCTGAATCTAAAGCGAATTTATGTCTTCTTCAGGAGGAAAAGCGAGATAGAGCGCTAGTATAGAGGGTTTCGATTTTATTCCCGTCTCGTTCGACCCTGCGATAAACTTTCTAATGTAACACATAGATGTATGTACATTCTTTAACATTGAATAATAGAACGGGTCCAATTGGGAACATTAAATATCTCACGTATTTTTTTTAGAAAACGGGGCGTGGATATATTTTTAAAATAAATGTTCTTTTCATGTTGTAGTCATTACATGAGGCAAATTCTAGAGGCATTAAGATATTGTCACGAAAACGACATTATTCACCGGGATATTAAACCGGAATGTGTGCTGTTAGCAACCAAAGAAAACTCCGCACCTGTTAAGCTGGGAGGGTTCAGCGTGGCCATACAACTTCCCGACAGGCATTCCAACAACAGTGGAGGTAATTTCATTCCTAATATATTAGTAAACCTTTACCTTTTAATAATCCTGAACCTTTAACCATAAACCCAATCTGTACCAGAACCCTGCCACCGCTATTGTTATTATTTACTACGCTCTAGTTACTTTCCACTTGCGAGTTAATACTACAAGGAATTTCAAAATTTTTCTCATCTCTGCAGTGTGATTTTATTAATTTAGTTTCCACTTTTTCCGTTTTTATCTCTAGAATAATTAAACCAAAGAATAGTCAGCATTTTTTCAAAGGGCGTCCCTAATGATAAAAGCACGGCAATATTAATTACCCCAAGAGTGTAAAGGGATGTTTTACATTTTTATTTATCGTCCTGCATCCCTCCCTCGTCTGTGCGTTCTATCTAAATAAAAAATGCTTGCTATTTTATATATGCATATTATAATTCCTTCCTGCCTTTCATTTTTTAAAACAAAAACATTTAAACATGTTAAGCGCCGTGCTGTATTTTTTAAATCTAAAATTAACTTCAGTAACTATTGTTAATTAAAACTCTGCCCTTAACATGTGGTTTTTCTCTTTATGTAATGCGTAGTTAAACAATATGCGAGGATGTGCAGTTTTCAATATGAGTTTGCGTTAGAAAATATATTGTGATGAAATATTGTTGGTCTGTACAGAATGCCTGGTATCAGACTTCCGCACCAACCTCAGTTCACTGGGACAGCAGTACTTGAAGTCTGACAGAGCTGGTAAGGTTTAAACACGATCAGCTCTGCCTTCCAGCATTCAGCACTTAGCTTATAATCAAACACTGACCGACTTGCAGCTTTGTCAGATCAAAAGCAGATCAGATCAGATCACCCCGACATCTTTCAGATTTTCATATCACAGATGAGAATAATGCTTGTGTTCAGGCCTGTTCGTGTCAAACCTTCAGCGCGCTAGCTAAAACCAGGGCGAAGTGTTTATTATTTTAGTTTCAATTTCACTTAATTCTAGGTTAATTAAAATGAGCCTTTAAGCCCTAACATGCATAATAAACACTAATTATATCAGGGTTTAGAGTAACTTCCTGTATAAATCCAAACTTTATGCACGGATGCCTTTTAAATACATCAGAAACGCGAAAACACAGCTCGCCCGGATGTAAGCATTCGTCTCGTCTTCTTTATGTAACAATATATGTGTATTAAACCTACTCTTCAATTCATTATATCACAACCATCTTTTTACCATATCATTTAAAATTTACTATAAAACGTCTTTTAATTTTTAATGTATGGTATGTACTTACAGTATTGGCACGATTATTAGAATTCTTCCTAGATGTGATAGAGTATTATTTTATTTTCTCTCAGCATCCATCACTATTCACAATACGGAATTATGTTGCTATTAGCGATCGAAAATATTATTTTAAATAAATGCTGGGGCATACAATTTAATGCGTATGCACTTAACGTTTTCTTGCTCTTTTTCTTTGCTCGAACTCCTGGTTCACATTTAATAATTCGGTGGTTTGAAATATATCCGCGCTATAAATCAAAGTGGATTTAAGTACACATTTTCGGAGGTCATAATCTTCAGAAAGCATTTTCACGCTTTTGCAGTAATAACTTCTGTATACAGAAAAAATCAGTCGATCTTTTATATTAGGTAATTCGGTTTACTTGCTTGGAAGACAATAAATTTTGGAAAATCTAACGTTCCTATAAATTTCATTGGAAAACTTTGTAAAAATTTATGGGACTTGAATGCTTGTCCTACGAGGATATAGAAATCAAAGATACAAATAGAACGAGGTCGGGCAAATGTGGAAAGAGTATGAAAGTGCATACCTACATAAAACATAATACCCAATACCATTTCTTCTTGAGATGTTCAGTTAAACTTCTTGATCAAACTCATACATCATTGTAACCTATCATTGTTGGCAAGCAGGGCGAGTAGGATACCCTCACTTTATGGCCCCAGAAGTAGTGGAGAGGCGTCAATATAGCAAAGCTGTGGACATTTGGGCGGCGGGGATTCTGCTGCACATTCTCCTTTCTGGCACTTTACCCTTCCATGGCACGGGTCGCAGATTGATGGAAGCTATTTGCAGGGGGAAACTATATGTAAGTTATTCATTCACATCACATTTACATCAGCTTACATAGGTACAACACTTTATTCTCACTGCCAGACTCGGAAATAAATACTTACCTTTAATATGGTTACATTTTTTAGGAGAAACTGAAATATAATATTAATATAACTATTTAAGTAATGGTAACATCAAACATATATAAAGGAATGTAGAACTGCCGGTTTACTAAAACAAATCTCTTAATTTGAAAATTAAATTTATAAAAGTGAAAATAAATATAGTTTTGAAACTTTTTCATGTTCATACGTTTTAGGAATCCAATTAGTAATACGCAAATTTATTCAATTTTTAAATGAACATTACTTCTTAATTACTGATAAGAGAGAAATATGTAATTAATTAATGTTTCGGAAAATACAAAAGCAAAACTCTTTTTCAGCAAGCTAACATTAATCTTTACGGTATATGTGTACCTCATAAACGTTAAAGTTCTACAATGGCAGTGGTTTGTCGTTTCAGCTAAGCAAATTTGACGGGCTCAGCATTTTTAAGTCGCAAATTTGATTACCCCTATTAATCACCCGTAACAAGGCTGAAAGGGGTGACATACCCGCTCGAGTTTATTTTTCGGCGCAGCAAACTACATAAAAAAACTCAATGTATAGGTAAATCGGTCCGTAATTGAGTTTGTCTTCTCTCTGACGAAAAAAGCAGGAAAAAGAGAGTAAAAACCGATCGACCGTTGCTGAAAATTGCTCAAGAATAAATTCTAGTTCGAGAAGATGAGAGGTTCTGTGCACAAGGAGTACAGGGGAGAAACAGACGGTAGTTTAATGCAGAGAAGGAGGGAGCAAGGAAAGAGTAAGATGAACGAGGAAGGAACAGATACCTCAGCAGCGTGAACTTTATATTTCAAACAATTTCGTTATATTTTTAGTTAATAAAGAATTAAATTTCCATGAGCAGAATGGCGTAACATTTGCAGTGAGCTGGGCCCGAGTTTCCCAAATTAGATTACCTATTATGCCATTTTCTTATTATCCCCAAGAATCAATTTTCCCTCGTTTATTGCTTCGTTTTTAATATTATAGATGGATACTCCTTCATGGGAATTCGTTAGCGATAGCGCCAAGGATTTAATTCGGCAGATGTTGGAAGTGGACCCTAAACAGAGGATCACTATTCAAGAAGTGCTCAACCATAAATGGCTTAGAGTAAGGCTAATAGAAATACGGATGTTATTATTATTTTTAAAAGAATTACATAAATAATTATATATTTTTTTAGGACAGAGACAAGAGCTTGCGTATACACTTAAATGACACAATAGAAGAATTAAAAAAATTAAACACCAGAAGAAAATTGAAGGCAGTAATTTCAAGCGCCGTGAACAGTAACAAATGGTACCCGTTCGACGACGCCAACATAGATACTTATTCAGACTTTGGAGATGATGACGTGTCCGCTCTGGGTAAGTTAAAAGGGGCGCGGTGGGGCTAATAAGGGGCGTGAATATCGAATCGCTGCAATGGTGATTCCGTCACCCAAATAAACGTTTCTAAAATGTTTCGATGATGAAATTTACAATGTAAATACATCTCCATTTCAGTTAGAATTTTCGAATTTCCTGGGAATTAATTCGAGTAAAGATTTGGGAGATTGGGAGGAAAGAGAAGTTCTGCACTCTTTTTCAATCGGAAAAGTTCTGCCGGAATTCTCATGTCTCATTAAATCTTTAAAAAACAACTTCAGTTTAATTCGTCTTTGGAATTTTTAACACGGCCTTGCCACGTTTTAGGACGAAAATGCTTTCAGAAAGCAGAATCTCTATAAACAACGCTAAGGTATATTCAAGCAAGAGGGCTGAAATTCCTATCACTGGTAAACTATTTATACCTACTCAAGAACTTACTAAACTTGTTATTTGTAATGGCTACACACATAAACCCTTTGTGCCTCAACCGTAACGCAAACACGTTCTAACCGTTCCTTTTAGTAGTAGAATCCTTTTTTGAAATGTATTCTTTTACCTCGTCCTTTTTATCGTTCTTTCCGGAGTCCCCTTTTTCCTTTATACTTGCAGAACCATTTTAAGGCTCGCAATAAAATATGATCTTGTGTCTTGCAATAAATTGATAGCATAGCTCCCCCACTTTAAACCAATTTAATGAATGTGAGTGCATTTTATGTCCATTTTCTAGTCAAAACTCCAAAGAGGTTCAGGTGCATAACATAAATATTGAATGAGTTGATGCAATAAAAACCGAAAGTGCACTAAAAGGGACGAAAGGGTAGATGTTGAACAAGAAGCAGCAGTTTAATCTAAAACATAACGAGTCAAACCGTGAAGGAATCTAATTTCTGCATCTGATAAGTTAGGAATAAGAGAAAGGGAGTTCGGGAGAAAATCGATAAGGAGTTGGCTGCAGTAAAGCCTTCAAATTTTTGTTTTCAACTCAGCACCTTCTCCAAAATTTTATACCTTAGCATGGGGAATTCCATTTTTTACATTTAATTTGAGTAACATTTCTTCTGCTGTCTCGAGACGCACGCGTCACCTTCGTGAACTTCCAAATTAAATTTTCGTGAGTATCCTAATGAGATTTTCAGCCCTATTAGAGACGGATGTTAATAGCTTTCGGTCCTTCATTAGATACTCTTTTTCATCCGCTTCAGCTGTGTCACCACGGATTAAAGAGGCAAAAGGCATGACATAAAATGCATCAACTACCAGTTTAACATTATAATGAAATTGGTTACGTAATAGAGTCAACATCAAATAAAAATAGAAATTGAAATATCCGTCATTTTAACGTAAGTCTTTCGGCGTGAATAGGAGAAAGGGAAAGGGGAATATCGAGCCTCAATTCAATTACTTCTTGAAATCCCTTAGGAGGTCTTTTATACCCACGACAATGGCATTGGTTTCGGGTTGAAAACGGGGACATTAACTTGTGGAATTTATAATTAACGCCCTTGTTATTTTGCTGAACAATGAGATTTGTTAATATCTACATTTTGATGCTGTGTTATTGTAGTTGGGAGTAAGATTATTGTATTTTGTCGGCGTATTCTACTGCCAAGATGTATTCTATTTTGATGTATAAGCTTGCTTAAAACATTTACATTTTGTGTTTTAGCCGTGCAGACAATAATGAATTCGCTAGAAGACATTTATTGTTTACAAGAATCCAGACCGCATGAGAGAGCCCACATGCTCTCTTTATTGGATGATTCGCACTTGCATTGTTTACTGGAGGTAAGTAAAAAAAGAATGAAGGATACATAATTGTGTATTTCCGAACTTAAAGATACTTTAAGCATCGTTTTGGGGTTTTTTTGAATATTCGGCACAATTCTGGCATCAAATCTTCTTCCATGTTTTCTTGGTTTCCCAGGTTAGCATCGTTTATTCTAATTACGGGCGTCAATAAACTCTTTAGTCCAAGAGCCTGCGTTTTCTTGCCATACATTTTTAACAATTCATCACCTTGCGCCCCGTCTGCACAATTTTTAATGCTGCTGTAGTCCAATTCCATTTTTTTGGCACACTTGTTCCCAGCTATGTGGCCCACTTCTTCATTCTCCATCATGCATTCGACATACTTAAGTTTCGTCTCTTCTTGCTTTACGAACTCCAAAACGCAAGCGTGGACCTTGTTAGCTAAGCACTGGTCCTTCCCATAAGGACACTCGAAGTAAGTTTGCCCATTTTTGTTCTTTTTCACGTTCGTATTCCCATATGGAACGAACTCCAGGGAGATATGACTGCCAATTTTCGCGTAAACGGGCGCCAGTTGGTTCACGATGAAGTATTCAGAGTCTTCGCAGAGGTCCTGATAGTAGACGGTGATTTTCAGTTTTTCGCGGGGTTTGAAGTACACGTAACATTTCCAAGAGATCACCAGAACTAGTATGAGCTGAAGTAGCCTGTACAGCCGATCCATGATTTTATTATATGTGGTTTTATCGGTCTATTACTATGTGTGGCATTATACGACTTGAGCTAATCTCTAGTGGAGTTGTTTTAAAAATTAACTGTGAGTTGATGTAAAATATTGAATAACAATGGACAGTTAAATTGTCCGGAGAGTTTAAAACGATTTTATGCAGCATCGTTTCATAGTAGGTCATATTATGTCAGTATATTTGCTTGAGGATAATTGAATAAACTAGTAAACAAATTATTTAAGCATCAAGGTTGATTGTCTCCGAAGATGAATAATATGATGAGTGGAAAATTAAATAATATCTTCTTAGCAGATTTTTGATAATTGACTGCATAGACTCGATGATGCTGATTGGCGAAACCGGTCACCTAATGTGAAATAAAAATCCATTGCATCAAGAACGAATTTAATTTTCCACTAATCAAATTTTCTATTGATACAGTTAATGGAGACTAACCCTGGTTTGCTCTGAAAAAATATTTTTTGTTGTAAGTACCTTCCATACTACTTGGTTTCAAAGATGTAAGTAGCCGTATACTTGTAAAAAATAAATGGAGTTTTAATGTGTAGACACATACATTGTAGTTGTACCTACTTTATATTTAATTATTTACTTATTTATTCTTTTAATTTTAAGGTTTGTAGGTCATAAAATACAGGTCATATTTGGTGAACGTTTTGTTTATTGATAAAAACCTCGTCAAGAGTATTAAAAAATATGAAACTTCTTACTATTGACAAATTGTAAGAAATTTGAAATTTCATATTTTTTAATACTCCTGACGAGGTTTTTATCAATAAACGAAGCGTTGAGCAAAGTATAAACCTGTATTTTATGACCTACAAACCCAAAAATTAAAATAATAAATTAAAATAATAAATATAATATATAATAATAAATATAAAAGGTCAAAGAAAAAATAAATTTAAATTTCATTATTTACCTACTATATATTTTGTTGAGTTAGAGGTTAAAGAAAAAAATGAAACCTAAATATGAAATCCAATAATAATATGTACATATTAAAAATTCTTTAAACATTTTTTTGCTCTTTATCTGCAGAAGTAGTATTTACTCAATGATAAATGATTAGTGCACATTTCAAAACAATTTCTCGAAACACAAGCTGTAAAATGACAATAGCAATTACTGCATGTTTATGACGAATCAATGATGCTTATTGGCACTCCTATAGAAGTATTATAGTCTACATATAATTGATTTACTTTAATTAACAAAAATAACCGTAAATGTAAAACGAACAAGTTAATCAGTAGTGGCATGTAGGTGCCTGTAGCATTAAAATAAAAACGTTTTTCTGATGAGAATGGAGGAATGCGCCGTTAGCGGACAACCGCAAGCGCAATTAATTTCCCCTTTCGTCCTCCATTCTTTTCCCTTAATCCCCACTAATGGCCCTCAACCCTGGCCAGTCCGCACCTGTGGCGTTGCGAGCGCATGCCTTCACTACCACATACACACAAAACACTGAGTGCGGATTGGATTGATCCTTCTTCCTGGTACATACCCTCCGCCGCTTTCGGCTCTAACTCTGCTGCTCCTGCCGACGCTGTCCTGGATATCACGCGTCGTTGCCTTATGATGTAGTATCTACAGTCCTCAGGATAATTTACTACACCATGAGCGGCACACGAGCAAACTTCTCATCATTCACTCCAGAATCGGTCCACATGGCCTCCCTCATCTCCTCTCAGTGCTAACAACATCTCCATAATTATAAAAATGTAAATATACAGTACAGTTCCGTCAAAACAAAATTCGTCGATCGTTATATCGAACATATCGCAGCCGCAAGTTGTACCTGATTCATGAAGTTAAAGCAATAAGTAAGAAAATGTTAGTCAGAAGGAGGACTCAGAAGGTTTTCCTGTGCAATGCCTCCTTGGCGGCGGATTTTATAACCCTTGCAGGACTACTGGTGCGTTTTTGCTCAAGAATTTATTTGTTGTAGTTAAACTTCATTTTTTAGCAGTGATTGATTCTTTGATCTCTTCCAGCTGTACGATAGGATATCGAGTAAAGTGGTGACACCTGTGAGAGCGCCTCCGAGTGACGCCGTCCAGAGGGCGCGCGACGCCGCGGACGCCCTCAGGGAACTGGAACATCGCAGGGATACGGATCACAGGGACCTGCAGGAACTTAGAGATTTGCTCTGCAGGCCGCACTTTAAGGTAAGTCCTCGTTTGCATACAGACACAGAATTTCAAACAAACGAAGTTAGAGTTAGAGCAGCAGGAAAAAGCTTTGGGAATTATTTCCGCCGCCATCGTGATTAACTCGCATTACTTTGAAGTTCCTCCTCCGCCTTTAATTATTCAATTAGAGTTGTAGGTGCGTTAATGCACAACGCTTTGAAATGTATACGCCCCCCATTTCTCCCCGCGGACGTTCCCTATATTTACCTAAGGATGCTTGGAGCTTATTTTACACATACACAGAAAATAAAAGGTTGATTCATATAACTAAAAATCAGCTCCTGGAACTAAAAATCCGCACTTGGAACTGACAAATATTAGTAGCTGCGCAAATAAGGACATTTCTTTCGATGTTCTTATTTGGATCATATACAAGGGAACGTCTAAGAGCAAGTGAAGAATAAACCGCTTATCTAAACTTACTCAATAATGTACCTATGGTTTAAACAAGCATGCAGTGAGAATCCATCGTTGCGTGCTACCCTCTACACTTATATTTTGCAAGGATACACGTGTAACAAATTCGATTTGATTTATTAGCTAAATCCGCAATTTGTCATCACATCCGAATTATTTTGCTGTGCAAACAAAGGTAACACATATATTTATTTCATGGAACAATATTCTTCCCATTTGTAATTTTTACCTGTATTTTGAACAAAAATGAATTACTCAACCATACCAAAGCAAAAAAATGTGTTACTTCACTGAACAAAATATTAGTTGCTATAACAAAATTTTTCTTTCCTAACACGAATTTATTTTTAAAGTCAACTTTTTACCAAAGATAATATACGTATAGAGATGTCATATTGACATATTTGTTTACCTTTGAGGATATAGCTCTTATAGTATTCATTGTATGTATTTACTTATTTATCTTGAATGCTAAAGCCTTGACGAACAGTTTAATAAATCGACTCGTTCGCTAAGTAACTGAACTTCTGATTGATTAGTCTAATGACGTCTCCACCCTAAAAGGTTCAAATAACCTCTTAAAATTTGTATAGGCAACCAAACTTACACGTGTTGTGTTTTCATCCCTAAGATGAGATATCTCTATATACTCTTTGTTTTTATTTTTTCATAGGTACTCATATGTATTATTTAATTACCATTACATTATTTTAATAATCTCGCTCTTACCTTCTTTTTCTTCTTTTTGTTCCAAAGGTCAGTGGTAGGTTTTCATTTTTGTAAAATAAAAATGAAAGAACAGTGCAAAAGTTCTAGTAAAAAAACTATATCAGCTATGTATTTGTTAGGATTATAGTAGTTCAGAAAAGGAGGGAAAGGATAAAAGCATATTATGGGGAAAAAGATATGGATGTGTTATGACTTGAAATTAAGTTAGTTAACGAATTTCGTTAGAATAATGGCTGTTGAGATAAGTCGAACTTTAAGCAAATAGACAGACAGACGTCTCTTTTAATTAATGAAATAAATAGGTTTGTTTATTTGTTTCTCTTGCATCAGAAAAACATACAGTTTGATATATCCAAAGAATACAGAAGATAGAAGTGTTACAGTTCGCTCCCTTTAAATTTTTTTATCGTAAGTAAACGAAACCTCACTAACTCTAACTCAACAAAAGTGAAAAAAGTTCCGTATTTTTATTAATAGTATTGTAGTAAGTGATTGTATTGTTATTCCTGCAGCAAGGAAACTTCGGTCGACGCTTATCAAATTAGGGCGTTAGGATCCTCGCAATGCTCCTTGCCAATTCCGCCAAATGTTGTTAACAACTTCTTTCTTCCATTAGGTTTTTCTGCGCGTTCACATAATGAGCACTTTGCGAGTGAAATTGCAAAAAAGTAATTTTTCACGAACTAGGCCATGTGTGTAAGAGTTTAAGAGATTAGTCGGCGCAGCGCTTTTATAAAAGTAAAATCCCGCATGATGTATGCTTTTGGCAATTTTAAGGGTTAAGTCAGCGGTTCTGGACTTTTATTTCGCCCGAGATATTTTTATAACTCGACGTTATGGGAGCATAAGGAACATCTGCATTTCACTTTGCGTTGCGCTGCGAGGTGGCAGCGGGAAATTTATCCGGAAGCTTAAGTTTTAAATCTTTCTCAATTTATACACATATAAAACAGTGTTGGCAAGCCCATTAGTCTTATAACTTTGCGCCCCGATCTGCTTCTCCTGAGAAATCAATATCCATTTGGTATAATTTATGAAGTATGCCGCTGTGTTCGCAAAAAAGTACGAGAAGTTTGTTTGGGCCGTGGATCCGCCGCAGCATAAGAGCAGAAATTGCATTTCGGAGTATCGATCTGGGGAACGTGCCAGAATAATTAAGTCTTCATAAATATGCAAATTACATCTTTATCATAACGTCGTCGGGGATGTACCGCGATCTCGATGCTCTTACATGTCCTTAATTAATTACATCATATTTTATCATTAGGAGGAACCGTAAGGCTGATGGTTGTAATAGTTGGCAAACAATTAATTACGGGTTGCCTTTTTGTTTTTGTCGATAAGAGGAAGATACGATTTTGCGGGAGACAGAGACGTGTATTTGTAAAAGTTGTGTTTTATTTAGGGCGCCTTAGGAATAGAGTTATTGGAGATTTCCAGGGGTAAATGGGAAAACTTGGCATGGTGTAGGAAAGTTCCCCAATTTTTCAAGTCTCACTCATTCTTATTCCGAGGATTAAAACAGCTTGTGGCTAAAGACCAGACACAGCTTGTAAACGTGAATAATCGAACCAAAACAGAAAGCGGACGCGTTTCAGGGAAATTATTTTCCTCGGGGATGCGGAGGAGAATGCAGTCTCCTACTCTGTCGCCAAATCTTCCCAATCTAGGTGATTTATGTAAGAAGCGGGGAATGCTGTAATGGGGGAGAAGGACGGCTACATGCGGGGTGGGCGCATTAACGAGGACCTACTTGGACGAGGAATAGTTTTAGTGAGTCTGTCGAGAGATAAACATTTATAACTCTCAGTGATAAAACAAAATTATTATCATGTAGGGACAGACACTCGTGTTTTCACGCATATTTTATTTGAAGAATTTATATTTTGATATGTATTACATCTACATAAAAATGGAAATTTAAAAAATAAACGCGTTCTAGGTCCTAGAGGATTGATATTATTTAAAGTTATGAATAATATTGTTTTCGAAATACATAATACTCAATGAGCAATTTTTTGTGTTATGTGTGCACCCCAGATAGTCTAAGAAGCAAATGCTGGGCAGCATTGGAAGATAGAGGTGGCATGCAGAGACCTAACGCCACTAGCGGGAGCTCCAGGCACTAACTCCCGGAACAAAACAGCTTCCAGTATGGCAGTTGTTCGACGCCGCGACGCGCAGACCTCGGCGTTGCTCTCCCGAAGCGATAGTCGCGACCTCTCTCCAAAATTGCCCGTACACACACGTGCCCCTCGCCGATCGGATAATTATTAAGTGATGCTCTTTTTAAAAGCAACCCCCCACGTGGTGTCCGCTGTTTTAACGCTCGCCTCCAGCTGGGAAATCAATAGGGAGCTTATTATCTAAATATTGTTTATTTTTCGGAATTAGAGGAGGGTAAGTTTATTAATTACCCTCCGCAAAGCTGCTGCTGAAGCTGCACGCCTACAACCCCCGGAACATGTAACCGGTGACAAAGGGGAGGATTACAGCTGTTGGTTCCTAGGATTTTGCTAATTTTTGGTGCTGAGATAATTGAGCTGCGCCCATTAACATTTATTGGCTTATTCCTTGTTTCTTGCGACCGTATCGAAAAAGAAAACACATTTTGAACATGCTTTATTTACGCACTTCACCTGAAGTGCACTTAATGCACTTAACGTTAATTAGAAAAGTAGATTCCGTCTTCATTACTAAGTTAACTGAAACCCATTCTCCTTATTAAAACAAAGCAATAATTGATTTGGTACAAGTCGTAAAATTTATTTATCGCGTACTTAAGGGTTGGCAGCCGCCCGGAAAACTCAATTTACAAAGTGAAATTTTATTTATCTTAATTAAACACCCCAGTAAATTAATGAAACGCATAAAATGTTGTGCATTGTGTTGTGCTTAGGATAGGGCTTTTTACTAAATTGATCACTTAGGGAACACTAATCTTGGACCAAGATTCAACGCATTAGTTAATAGTATCATATATGAGATCCTTTCACAAACATCTGATGCGTTACACAAAATCGTGCATTCCACAACTGGTTGCATAAATAGCTATTTCCATATCATTAGGACGTCTAATAAGGTTGTTTTCAAATTATTGGATTTTCGAGCTCGCTTATTTCGCGAGATTGTCGCCTTGCTCCTTCGGCGCTCGTTTTTAATACACTCAACTGGAGCGTTTAACATTCAGTTGTATGTTACGGAAGATATAAGATCATAATTAACAATAAATAATAAATACAAGTTTAATTAAAGGTTTTCATTATTTTGGTAGCACACAGTTTTAAAGTTTAGATTCTCAACCAATCAGATTTATGTATGACCATCAGTTTCCTAATTAATAGAACATGTAATAAAAATAGTTTCCAAATTATTAGGACGTCTAAAAATTTTATTTTCAATTGATTGGGATTTCGAGTTCTCTCGCTTCGTTCCTTTTTCACTTCAAGAAATATCGATTTTTTTAAACGGTAACCCCCCTGGCACACCGTGATATTTAAAATCACCACTCTCATACGAACAAATTGATACCAATATCATTTATTTTTAAGCATGGCAAAAGGAGAAAAAAACTAAAAACAAAATGCAATAGCCTGCCAGTTCAGTGGTATTCGTTCGCGTTTTCTTGAACTTTTGTTTTTATTTTTGTTTTCTATTTTTTACCTTGTTTAAAGATAGACGATATTGGTATCAATTTTTTCGTATGAGAGCAGTGTTTTTAAATATCTCAGAAAAAGTTTTATTTTTTTAATTAGCTAATTTTTGTCAATTTATGCTAATAACTGAGACTTATAATCACAGTTTAAACCGATTTTGAAGTCCCTATGTTAAAAAATAAAATTCAAAAATGCGTAAAGTAATATTTGCAAAATACACAATGACGATGGCATAACATTGTACTCAGAATAACAAGAGGATTAAGAATATTAACAAAAAAGTTGACTTTCCCTATTTAAATAAGAGATTTCTTGTTAACTCTGGTCAAATCGGAAGTGACATGTAACTGCTCTATAATCCCATAAATCCGCCTTATTGTGTTTGATAAAGATACGAGAAAATCATTGGCATATCTCTAAAAACAAACAAACTATATTGCTGTACCAAAAGCAGAGACCACCCAGTATAGTATAAGTACAAGTTAATTTATAGCTTAAAAACAAAGTACCTATACGTATCTACTTAGGTGATAAACTCGCTGGTCATAAAATTGTTAAAACTTCGGTACAGCACACGGTAAATTTTACATAGTAACTCTCATTTTGTTCATCCTCTGTGTAAACCGAATCAAACAGAGCGCAACGGGCGAGTAAAAGTTGTCCCTATGTTTGCTTTTACACGCTGCTCTTCCTACAAAACCCTCTCGGAACACCACGAATGCATTTAAATATCGTTTCGTTGCATGTTTGACCCAGTTCAGTTTGAAACCGAATCGAGATGCACACAATATTATCTGGCTCTTGTACAATTCTAACATGACAATGCAAGTGTCACATACGCCTTCTTTTTTCCGATTAGAGCGCGTTTCTGGCCACGCTCATCGTAATAAATGCTCGCATTCCCTGCAACACTAGTTCTCAACTATCCAACACTTTTATATTACGTCCACTTCTTTCCGGCTACATATATCATGTTGTTAGAGCTACTATTTAAAGTTATTTTCAGTTTCACGTCCCTATTTTCTTAACGTTAGAGCATTACATTGCATTACTAAATTAATCCCTATTTTCTTCTTCCCCCATAAAATATAAACCGCCAATGAATTTTTATAATCCAATTACGACTCGCCTCCACCTAATTGTAATTGATGATCGGTAATGTATCACTCATTTCCAGTTCGTCTTCGTTTATTTATGGCCCTTTCGGCCTTTGGCAGTAAAGATCTTGTATTTAGTGCGGGCTATGGCTCTACGCCTCCTATACGTGATTGGAAAGAACAGCAGCCCGGTGCCCTCTGGCGGCCGTTTGCTTGATAAAATATACTTTCCATTATCCGGGTTTGGCCACAATTTATAACGACTAACACCCGTTCGATTAAGAACGCCACATTCGTTCTAGTTATTGTTCGGAAAAGCTGTACATGATGGCTCTGAACAAAACCAAAACTTTATTATTGTATTATAGTTATAGAATGCTCCTAGCTAATAGTCCAACAAAATGCTATACTATAATCCAGACGAATTTAAATGGGAACGCGATGCTTCTAAATGAAATTGGATTTATAAATACAGAGCTTTTCAATTTCCTATCAATTACTGGTACATCTGCTTGTCCGTATAGAACTGACTCAAACTCTACAATACCGAACTTTCCTTTGAAACAATCGTTTTTCTCTTTGAAACAATTGTTTTTCTCGAATTTACTTATTAGCTGTTCGCGCAGGGAAAGAACGTGACAACATAATCCAAGGCAGCGGAAACGGAAAAAATAAATGAAAAACGAGGTAGATGTATATAGAGTGGTGTGTATACGTACCATTTATTAAAAATAAAATGTAAAAAATGACAAATGATGCGCTTATGCGAAACAGCCCAGAAAGTGACAAGAGGAAAATAGGTTTTGCATTGAGACCGAGCGGCCCGTGGCGCCCTCTTCCCGAGGAAATGGAAACCCTGGCGCAGAGGGTTTTCCCGCATTGTTTTAATTCTATTTTTGTTCGCGTTTACAAATAACGTTATCCTTCGGGACTTTGAAGGAAATGACCAATTTAAGAAACGTTCGTCCAGGATGAGATAAACGAATTACCTGGCGATAGTACATAATTCAATTCTCTTTCTTCTTTTTTAAAAGAAATAAAAAAAATACTGCGAGCTAAACTGGATCCTTCTCAGGGTGTGAATCTCTTCCTTGTCTTGTCCTGCTGAGTCAAGCGTCGTCCTGCTCGTCCTCCGCTAAATTGTCACATCGATCCGTCCCACGTGCAAAGCAGGTCGGAATCCTTAACTCTCTCTTTGCATGGTGTCACATTGCGAATTTATTCCACCCCCACCTCGCACTCGCCCATTCAATTTAACGACTTGTAAAAAAATGAGACCGCTTTAACCCGCGCTTAACCCCGTGTCACAGGCTGCCTTGAAAAATACTTACCCCGCCGCAGTAATTTTATTTTAAATGTGGGTGAGTGTCGCTTCAGCAAGCGAAACGGATGAAATGCCGATGAATTGCGACCAATTTAGAACCATTCGAAAACGTGTGCTCATTCGAAATGTTCTTTTTTTACCTTTCAGGGATTATTTCACTCCGTTTTCTACACTGTAAGCAAAATTTGCCATGTTGGATATAAGTGATTTTTGGACCTTTCCTTTTTATTAACTTTATATTTAGTCATAAAAATTAACATTGTACCTACTTTTAACAAATTGGTAAATGCTCTCGCCTATTTTCCAACTTGCATTTCAGTTGAACGGGTTTTCTTTGTATTCTCGGTTCAACGACAACTAGATGGGATCATTATAGGTTGTTTCTTGGCAAGCACAACTTATAGAGGTGTTCTTCTGTACACTGCATATGTAGTTGAAATTTAGGTGAGACTACATAGGAGATATTTATTTGTAGAATTACAGGTCTGTATAGATAATGGTAACTTAAACTATACATGTAGGTACTTTGAAAAACAACACCATTTTTAATTCATCGTCAAAAATAATGTAAAACAAGGAAGTTAATACCAATTTAGAACTTGAAAATGTTATGAGTTATTAATTTTGATTTAAGAGAAAATAAATGTTTTCTAGAAAAGATCAGAAAGTTCATCCTTGTTTTATATCTCACTTCATTTTCTGGGTAGGCTTAACATTTGTGACTAAGTTTTAGAATATTTTCAGTTACTGTAAGATGCATTCTAAATATAAATTCCACGGTATTGCAAAGGCATTGAAATATTTCATATTAGATACAGATGATGAAGTAAAGTGCTTCTGAAAATAAAATATATTTATATATTTAAAAGGTTTGTAATATTTCAAAACAAACCATTGATTTTACATGTTTACTGGTGTGGAAATACATCGATAGAAGTGTACAAATAGTATTCATATGTAACCGAATATGTCTCTACGAGAAAATGCCACTGAGTAAATAACCCTCGAAAGCATTAAAAAATCAGATGACTTTCTTTGAGAGGAAGATAAATATATTTGCGTTTCATAAATAACAGAAAAGTACACTAACCTAATTTAAACAGCCCACGATATAAAATTCTCAACTTTGATGTTAAAATTCTTAAAGTAAACAAACTAAACTGGGCAAGTTTGCGTTTTTTCTTTGTCGTCGAATTTACTTTTTTACCGCTAGATGCCTACAAATGAAATTAAATGCCTTTGTGAGGAAATAACATCAAATTTTAAAATAAATTTTAATTTAAATAACGTATACTTACTAAATGTCACTAATGTCAGATAGTTAATGTAAAAAAAATATATCCCCACTTTTATAAAGTACTATCGCATGTATAAGAAGGTACACTTTGCTCTCAAAGCACAGAACGATAAGGAGTGAAAATCTACAGCAATTTCCAGCCCAGTCCGCCCTATATTAACAAGTGGCGTTGCTTTGCAGGGTGCAGATGTTCGGTTTCAAGATAATTAGCGAATGCATAACAGTTGGTAGCGTGTGCTGTTTGATGCAGATAACAGCTCATAGCCTCAAACTTATTATAGTTTCCATATTCATACCGGAGTCGGGGGCAAGGGGAAGAACATCTCTTCGCCTATTGTTCCGCAGCATTAGATGCGACAAATTATCAAAGAAAATATTGATTTGGACTAGTTGAAATGTAAACTTTTAACGAACATCCCCGCTTAAATTTCTGAAATTTCATTAATAAAAAAGGGGAGAATTAGGTACATACTCTTGGCTGTGACACTCGGCGAAATATCCAACTTTAAGTTTTCCTCTTCCGCAGTACTTGAAAGTTCTAACAATATAAGTACTTCAAAATTATCTCATATTACATTACTTATACATAGTTCAAAACGTTACTATCAATCATGCGGTTATAATGGGGACCGTAAATTTCCTTCTCGTGTCTGCTTTTACAATTAGAAATTCATATTATTTATTATCTTCTTGTAAATGTGAATTGGAAATACCTATTCTGTCCTGTCACGTTTTCCATAAGAGTTGCTTCATAATAGCATAATTATCTTGGGGTGTTAAAATGTGTCCCTCTCGGACTATTTTAAATGCATACAATTCAGGGAAATAGAAAAAATTGGGGCATGATAATGGCGTAACATTTTCAAAAGCTCGACGAGCTTCCTCTGATGGCCAGAATCTATGGTAATTAATTCCCTGGGCAGCAGACGATTTTTTCTCAGCAGTCGAGGGCGGAATTTCAGTGTCGGCCGGCGGGTCGGGGATTGAAAAAGAAAATTATTCCTAGCGGGAAAAATGACCTTGCTTAATTTTTCTCACAGCCGAGGCAGCATCCAGCATATATTTCTTTCTCTCTATTTACAGGGTGCCGTTAAATGGCTCCCATGTTCCTAAAACCAATTTTATTTGAAAAACAAATATCGTCTAAGTTTCCCCCGGGGAAAATTTATCGTAAATTTGTATGGACATAATAGCAACTTTTAAAAGAAAAAATTATACCTTTTTGACTAATAGTTAATCTTAAGTGGCAGCTAGCTCAGCTGATTTTTACAAATGTAAACAGTACCCCCCTTACGTACGTATCTCACCCGCAAAGGACCCTGCCTTGAAGCGGAACTCTTCTAATGCATCGCTTTAAATGTAAA
>JAWQRP010001424.1:0-19270 GCA_033557875.1 Quadriops clusia | reverse complement strand
CATTGATGTTCTTTAAAATGCGACTTTTTCATAGTGGCGCAACGATCAACGCACATTCACCATAGAAATCGCACTCCTTAAAATGGGAAAATTACCGATGGACGGACGGACGGACGGACGGACGTACGTACGTACGTACGTTACGACGGTAATTATGCTTGTTGATTCTAAGTTGAAGAAATACATTTTGTAGCACGTGGATCTGTTAATAACCTCTTACCCAACAAAAGCCTGTATTACAGCATTGTTTTTTCAGAAAAGATCAAACAAACTATTTCACCAATTATGTCCCAGGATGTGTGAACGTCGAGTTTAGGATTAATACAGGACTCCCATCAGCTATTAGAGTCGACAAAGTTGTGAGGAAGTTTGAAGAGGGTTTAGTTGGAAGAGCCTGGCCGGCGCGGCGCAGCTTCTCGTTGTTGGCGCGTATGAATTTATTTATATCACGGTTTAATTAAGTTTTGGGCGTTAGTATAAAACTAGGGCGGCGGCGGCAAAGCTGCAAAAACTAGAGGTGTGTTTATGTCGCCTCTGGGAGCAGCCGCAACTTTGCAGACCCTCCTTAAGTTCCGGCCTCCATTAATAAGAACGAAAAAACTCTTTGCTCAAAGTCTTAAGTATCCACAATACGTCTAGGAGCATAGTTTCCAACAAGTTTAAACAACACAAAAGAAGCGCAAATTCCTCCACCGAAGAAAAATACTCATGGTGTTTTAAACAGGGCGGAACTTCTTCCATTAAACCCGCCCATGTTTACCCCCGGCACTGCCACAATCACCATTACAGCGGCGATTAAGTCCACTCAAGTGAAATTAAACATTGAATTCGAGCATCAGTGCAGTTAAGTTGATTATACGAGAGGCTTCAGGAGCTTTATGGGATCCTTTGGGTGGATATGGCCGCACCAGGCATTATGGTATGTCATCTAAATCCCACCTGTCACTATGATTCATAACGTGCGCGTCAGTACAGAGGGGGCGCTGTCAGCCGTCTAACGCTAACTGCGATGGCATCTCGGACTGCTCACTCTCCAGTTTGTAGCTTTCGCTTTATCCTCGACTCTCAATCCTGAGTTACATGAAGGTGACTTCACATAAAAGTGACTTCCCATAAGGATGTCTTCACATAAATGTGACTTCCAGTAACAAAAGTAATATATTGTCTAACAGTACAAACTTTACAATGAAATAACATTACTTAGGATTAATCTTAAGTCGTAAGATATTAAATCATAAGGTATTATTTTGCCAGTTCATGTACCCACGATGAGGTTGGCAAAAATATTCGTTTTTGGGCGGGTTTGTAGTTAGATAATTTGCACCACGTGAATATTCAGAAACATAACTGAGGAATTCTCATTTACCACCGCTATGTTGTTCCCAGCGTCCATTCTCGTTAATTACAGTTGTGTTAATTACTGCTATAAATATTCGTAATTAAATAACCAACAAGTTCTCGACGGGCAGTTACACACGAAATAACATATGTTAATCTCAACCGCGACCAACGGCTACGTGTTGTGCCGCTACAAGCGTTTTGTTTCCACTTTTTGTTTTAAACTCGCCACACATTCGTCATCGCTGCTAAATTCGTACCTACATTAACAAATTGAGCGGCTGTTCAGCTCTAATCTCATTTTAAGCACGGAGATCATTGTCATGTTACTGGAAAATTGTTTAGCTAAATGCAAGTTGTGGAAATACATAAAAATATATATCACATCCTTGCTATAAAAATTACATACTCAGACAATTTAATCCATCAGAACCAATTTCTAGCTTTTTTTAAAAATGAATAGAGCATTAAGCCTTTATATGAATAACGTTTTTAATACTAATATCAGCTTGTTCTCATAAACTAGACTGCTTAATCAATGTTTTCGAGTTGCACCTCTTTTATAGCAAAGTGCCATATGTTAACATGCGAGGAGGTGAGTAAAATTAAGAAATCATTCTCATACCAGGACAGTTCGACTATTGTCTAAATTATGACTATAGCAAGAAATAAATGATGTTACGTATACTGCTAGGCACATTATTATGATTGTAAAATGTAGCGAGGGCAATTTAAACATAATTCTTCCGACTCACGGCGCGGGTGCCATAATAGGCCAATCGAAAAGTAATATTTGCATAAAACAAGCCATAGTTCCGCTATCGTAACACAATAAAGGTGCTTTATAACGGGCGGTGCTGCGTGGCCATCGATTACAATAACCCCTGGAAGCAATCTAATAATAACGGCGCGAATTACGCGCCCTCGACATCTTTTTTGCTCTCATTCTAAATTTGTAGCGTTTTGTACGTACGAAGTGAATTTTGTACACTATCGTGCTTTTTACGGGTTGAATAATGAGAATGTGCATCAATTTGTACGTGAGTTGTAGGAAAATAGTCATTTGAATGGCTGCAGAAATGTGAAGTTGGAGCAGAGTTGGCCTTATCGCTGAATCACTGATTACGAGCCCTATGGTTATTTGAATTCAAGTTGAGCGAAGAAAATTTTTGATTTTACTGCTTTAGGTAGAGAAGTTTGATTTTCTGAACTTTAAACAACTTGAAGTTCTTATTGTTACATTGTAGGGCTTCCACTTTGAGTTAATTTATTGTGCATATAGAAAAATATTATTATTACACATTCTATTGATTAGGAAAAATATTGTTATACATAAAAGTGATCTTGTAATATACATCTGAATTGTTTAGAATCTAAACTTTAAAACAGAAAAATTGAAAACTTTTAATTAAAATATAAGTACTTTAGTTTTAAATTCGTATTGAAGAAATAAATTTATCCTTTGGAGTAAGTATGAAAGAATGTAATCCTTGTTTATATATTTTATTTTCAATTTAGCACTACAAGTTTCGGCAGCTAGCTGTTGCTTTCTTCAGGTGCTGGAAGGTACAGATAAATAGCTTTAAGTAAATTTTGAAACAATATAACAAATTAAATAACAGTGTATAAGGGAACTGAACAATGTAGATACAATTCATAAGACACAACAAATTAAAATATTAAACTATTTTCAATTGAGTAACATATTTCTTTGCTTCCCAAACAATTAGTATACATGCATGAAAGAATTACCTTAGTCATAAATTTTTTAAATTGCAGAAGAGAAGAAAAACATCGAACCAAGTAACATGGTATAAGAACCCAACCTTGTAAATAGTCACCCAGATAATTAATTTCCTTTACATAATCAGAAACGTAGTCTGTACTAGTATGTTCTAAAATAAAATGGAAAAATCAAAAAAAACTTTACAGGTGGTATGTATACATAAGAGATAAAAAAAAGCACCAGCATTAGTTGACCAGCGGTAACACACTATGCATCCTGGTAATTTTGATCTCTCCTCACAATATTTCTATACAATCAATTGCGAAATCACTGAGTGTGTAATTAATTTTAATGTTGTATTAATTTAAAGAAAGGTTGAATCTTTACGAACCACCTGTAAAGTTTTTTTTTATTTTTCCATTTTATTTTAGAACATACTAGTACAGACCACGTTTCTGATTATGTAAATTAAATTAATTATCTGGGTGACTATTTCCAAGGTTGGGTTCTTATACCATGTTACTTGGTTCGAAGTTTTTCTTCTCTTCTGCAATTTAAAAAATATATGACTAAGGTAATTCTTTCAAGCATGTATACTAATTGTTTGGGAAGCAAAGAAATATGTTACTCAATTGAAAATAGTTTAATATTTTAATTTGTTGTGTCTTATGAATTGTATCTACATTGTTCAGTCCCCTTATACACTGTTATTTAATTTGTTATATTCTTTCAAAATTTACTTAAAGCTATTTATCTGTACCTTCCAGCACCTGAAGAAGGCAACAGCTAGCTGCCGAAACTTGTAGTGCTAAATTGAAATACAATATATAAACAAGGATTACATTCTTTCGTAAATGATTTAAATGAAGCAAATTTACTTAATTGTAATAAAATTTCATGTAATAAAATATCTTCCAAATCATTAGGACGTCTAATAATTTTGTGTTCAAATTATTAGCATTCGAGCTACCTCGTTTCACGATCTCGCCGCCTCGCGCCTTCGACGCTCGTTGTTTAATACACATAATTTGAATTTCTAATTATTTTATAAATAAATATGGTAATGGTATTTTGAGTGCCAAGCAAAATGTAACTACAAATCAGCTTTGACTTTTTCGCTATAAAAATGAATTTTAAAGAAGGTCATGTTTTGAGTTACAACTATCTAAAAAATTCCATTTTTAAAAGAAAAAGGTTTTGAAATGTCAAGTCAATGTTAAAAAAGATTTAAGAAGTAATGCCATGAAACTTTTGTATTTACACAAAAGTTTCGTATTTGCACATTTACTGTAATAAAACCTACTCCGCCTCCGATTCGTCGAGAATGGAACATCCTGTATGTAATATGCATTATAAACATTCTAATATGAATATGCACTAGAAAATGAAATCTTGTCTGGACGAATACAAATTCAATCAGCACTGGCCTTTCCCGCATAGTAAATAGGGCAATATTTCATATTTTGATAAATTTTACCCAATTTGTATTTATACACGTTGCGTGAACCAGCGGACAAATTGGGCCCAACACGCACAAATTTGTATTATCGCACAATTATTTGGTTGTTTGCCCTGAATATATTAAGTTTATCACCAGTAATTAATGTTGTGTTTTCGGGACCATTACTCGTTTCAAAACACACTCGAGAGTGCATTTAGGCAAATTGGGCGAAATTTGATGTTTGTGTCTACATATTTGTGACTGAAATTATTCATGAAACAATTAGTTTGTGCATTTATATATTGTTAATGTTAATATCTGCATATTTGAAACAGTAAAAATTGATTTTTAAAGTATGTACTTATAAACTAGGTAACATATAGTGAGTCTTAAAGTCTGTGAGAAAGCTTGCAACACACGAGCATAATTGTTATTCTTATTGCATAACATAGTACTAAAAGTTATGTATACTCGTAATATTTGTGCATTTAGTAATACAGTTATTTATAGCGTGTGCCATTCTCAAGTAAGCAGTCGTGGCCGAGCGGTTAAGGCGTCTGACTAGAAATCAGATTCCCTCTGGGAGCGTAGGTTCGAATCCTACCGACTGCGAACAATTTTTTTTAATTATATTTTCTTTCTTTCCTTGTAAGCTACAAACAACGAAGCATTGGTAAACTCAGTATTTGTTATCTACAATTTTATGACTCATAAGTTTTAAGGCAATTCATTCCATCGCAATTCATTCCATCGCAATTCATTCCATCGCAGTTCATTCCATCGCAATTCATTTCATCGCAATTCATTCCATCGCAGTTCATTCTATGGCAATCCATCATACCGCTACTGAGCAAACGTTCGTGTAAACACAGAGAAACCACAGAACTAAATACGTAGATAAACATGTATGTAATTCTAGAGCAGTATTTTTATCAATTGGTAAACAAGGCGAACAAGAGGATGATTTGTGCGGAATAGACCGCAAACCATACATTTTTATCGCTGGGATATAATAATAATAATAATACGTAACTAAATAACAAAATAAATAATAATAAATTTTAAATTATATCTACGTGTCAAATTCTTCTTTCACGGATTGGAAAACCCATTACTGCGTATGTAAAAGACTATAGTGGCTGCTACAAGAGCAATTGCTCTTAAATATATAAATAGCAACTTAAGTGTATTCTTGCTAAATTAATTCTTGCTCTTTAACTGCACACTTACATGTACTAAAACATTCGGGATATTTTTAGACCTATAACGAATAAGTGGGTATTTCAACATCCCAAGCATTTCAGCGGCCTAAGCTACTCAACCGCCCATATTGCTATTAGAGTGATGATGGTTTGTTTATAATTTTTAAAAGACGGGAAGATGATCTAAAAACATTCTGTTTATACGAACGAAAATGTATTCACTCCTATAAAAATATATTTATAAAAATATATTCATATGAAATATATTCATATGAAATAAAAATACATTCATCCAAAATAAAAATATATTATAAAAATATATTCATATGAAATAAAAATACATTCATCCAAAATAAAAATATATTAATAAAAATATATTCATATGAAATAAAAATATATTCATCCAAAATACACATATATTTGCATGAAGAAAAACAAGCTCGACGACAATTCGTTCAAACATTGCACTCTGTAATTAATTACTTAAACAATGGTTGCACCTGTGATAAGGACTTGTAATTAAATAGTTTTATCCCAAGCGAAGGCACGTGTGCGACTTCGGCGAAACAATTATAATCAAGAAATTAATTATAATCAGACTAAATGGAAAAATAGGAGGAAAGGCACGGAAACCACGGGAGATAAACTTGACAGGCGGGTCAAGGTTGGACAGTTTTCCCTAGTTATTGCTCTTAGACACTGCCAAACAATTACTTATGTACACATGGAGTGCAAACAGCGAACTCCAGGTTAATTTCCACTTCTCTATTCTCTCTTCGTCTCTCCCACTGCTTAAAAGTTCGTGACATAATTGAGTTTGTTCAACTGCAGATGTAATTCGTTTTCCTGTTTCCTAGTACGGACTGACATCACTCTACTTGTGCAAAAGAAGCATTGGGCTCTATTTTAACGGTGAAAGTAAATGAGACGGACTCGAACGATCTGCACTTCTGTCTAGGCCTACGTAGGTTTCAAGCAATTAACTTTTTGGGCCCAGTCGTACTTCCTCGGCCCAATTTCACTCAACCTTGAAGCCCCAAGACATAAATTATTTATTAGACAGGAAGTGCCTAGGCCAGCAACTTATCTGCGTGGGCCTTTATAACTTTGTTACGTAAATCATTCACATTACTTAATACCATTATTCACTTGTTGTAACGCAAAACCGCCCAAATTATTATTATTATTATAATTATTGGTAATGCCAGAGAGCTGATCATCACATCTTGACTCATTTATTTTGTGGCCTTGGTATCAGGCTTCAATAACAAGAGCGTTTTGTCACACATTCTTTTTGCACATTCAATGGATACACCCAGCTGTAACACCTAATTTGAATGGTAAATAAGTAACATGAGTCAATTTTCATGTTTCCTATTCCGCGAAAACGTTATGTAGGTTTTTCGCTGAAAAGATCTATTAACGACCGATTTCCATAGCCGGCTATTTGCGTCCCATTGTGCGCAAACAAGATAACAAATTGTCCTGCATGAAATTTAAATACGTTCTAAGGTCTTATTTGAATAGGCGATTTGAATAGGCGATTATTCAGACGCACGCATTTCGCTTCTTTACTTCCTCATCCGCTGGCGCACGGCAAGGCACACTAGATGCGGCCCAAATTAACAAGTGCCGAACGATTTCACACTCGGCCTACTAGATGTTGACGTATTAAATTGAATTGGGCACACATCCGCGTTTTTAACTGTTTTTACAGCTATTCCGGGTTTATTATTTGCATATTTGGTGGAAAACATAGGTCAGGTTGCAGCTGTAAGGTGGGAAACCCCGTACTCTCACTTATTATTTACATATGTACTTATTTATTAAAGATGGTGACATTTGTATGTAATACTGCCGGGAAGTTGAGGGTTTCTTGATGTTATTGTTGATATAAAAAAATAAGGAAACAAATGCCGTGGCGAGGAAATAAAGAAACGAAAACACAGACGGCTTTGACAGCTGATTTATTTACCCACCTTGCTAGCGGGCCACTCCTTTTGGCCCTTTGGCCGAGGATTTTTTCCACGACTGGAACATTTCCGCTGCGGGCGGCCTCCAGAAGCTCCTGGTCCTTCCCCATCGCCTCAAAGGGTTAATTCATCACTTTTAATACAAACCATTGTAAATACACTATTTTACACACACTAGATACTATCACTCATTGATCGAAGGCGGCCATGTTGGTACTGCAGCGCCCAGGCGGCTAACCGCGAACTAATCGCTCGTGTTTGTTTTGTTTTGGCAGACAGCTGACTGGTGCAGCGCCTACTTTGTTTTTTCGAGTACACGCAATTAATAGTGCTAATTAATGGCAATGTGGTTTTTCGGGTGGACGTCCGCCTTTGTCTTCGCCTGCTTTGCAGTTCCGAGCACATTTGGCGCCTCGACAGTTCCAGGAGAAGGTCTGAACAACATTGACTCATTCATTAATCTTTCACCTTTAAGTATGCGTAGATAGCAACCTGTAATTAAGGGGTAGTTAGCTCGTCATTGCGGTAATTAGATGAGGAAATCTATTTTTAATTGGGGGGGACTCATCGATTTTCGTTAAAGAGATTAACAAACCACACAACGTGGTTGTTTTGAATTTGAGGTTATGTTCATGTTCTGGCACCGAAGTGTCTATAATGTTCATTTTGAGATAAATTTTCTAATCTACTGTCTTCTTGTACAGCAATACTTTCTCTTCCTTCTATTCTTACTATTGTAACCCTAGTCTAAATAAGTCTATCAAATATTTATGAGTTGGCGTAGTTATGGATATCTTTATACATTACGTTATCCTGAAAATTAAACTGAGTTCACACGTTCAATTTGTGCTGTCAATAACTGATTAATTTTATATCTTATAGTTTCATACCGATACACTTTATCTCCATTCACAATAACTAATTTGTTTGTAATAAATATTTAAACATACAACTTCTTTTCAAATGACAGACTTAGCTTGTCATAGCCTTCTTTTGTTATCATTTGTTACTAGACTTCAAGCACCCATGATTAAGTAGATGTTGAATATTTAATTAATGAATTAACAAATTTGTTATTATTTAAAATAAATAGGATTAATTCTTCCTTCCAGGCTTAATCTTCGACTTATCTTCCTACAATGCATCAGATGAATCTACTTACATCCTAAAACGCTACATTATGCCCTTAAATGAAACTCCTCTTCCCATACAAGTAACAAATGTGCCGGAAGAAGTGGGATTTTTTATAATTGAAGCACATTCGTTTCTTGAAAATTTGCACTTATACTCGTGGGACTCGATACTAACAATATTTGGAAGTGATATCGGTTTGGTTGTCGTCACTGACAATAACAAAACTGATCAAAAATTTTGGATAACCGGAGAGTACTCTAGTGTCGATAATGAATTTTTAGTAGCTGTAAGGGCGTACTCTATTCAAGGTAAGTACAAAATTTTTAAACGCTAATTTGTTTAAATATTTCTTTAAATGATTTTTGAAACTACAATTTTTGAAACTAGAATTTTTTAAACTACAATTTTTGAAACTACAATTTTTGAAACTATAATTTTTTAAACTACAGATTTTTAAACTACAATTTTTTAAACTACAATTTTTTAAACTACAATTTTTTAAACTACAATTTTTTAAACTATAATTTTTGAAACTATAATTTTTTAAACTACAGATTTTTAAACTACAATTTTTGAAACTACAATTTTTGAAACTATAATTTTTTAAACTATAATTTTTTAAACTATAATTTTTTAAACTACAATTTTTTAAACTACAATTTTTGAAACTACAATTTTTGAAACTACAATTTTTGAAACTACAATTTTTGAAACTATAATTTTTGAAACTACAATATTTTAAACTATAATTTTTGAAACTACAATTTTTTTAACTACAATTTTTAAAACGATTTCGTTTTGTTTCAAATTTATTTCAGCGCCAATCCCAGGCGGTTGCAACACCGAATTCCCCAACTTGAGCAAAACCCCCTACCAAGTAATCAATGCAAGCAATCCCAATATTTTGAGAGTCGACCTGCAGCCTTCTATGGCCCAAGGGCAAGTTTGCGATGATAACGTCGTGCAAGTGGATTTGTACCACATGTACCTAGAAGGGGACATGAACATTTCCGAACATTTTTCCGCAATAGAATCGTTTTTAACCCCCGAAAATATTATAAAAAATGGAAGAAAAATTAGCCTGACTCACCCACCCGCCCCATACAGGAAATATTACAATACTTACGGAAGAACAGGGGCAATTTATGCAGCTATTGCAAAATATAAAAACGAAACGACCCCGTACATATCGGCTATAAGCTACAACTGTGAATTTTCCAACGACAATTCGACGACTAACTCGTGTGACAAACCTTTGGGGCACATTTGGTCTTGGCTTTTGGGGATTTTGCTCTTCACTGGTTTGGGTGTATGTTTTGCTGGTCACCGATTCCTGAGTTTCACTCTCTTCTTCATTGGATTTGTCGTCGGAGACCTCATTTTGTTCATGATATTCCCAAATGGCTTAGGGATATCTGTCGTCGTCGATTTGTTCTTGATGACTTTGGTCGGATTCTGTGCTGGGATTGCATTTTTGCTACTGTGGGTGCACACAGCAGTGCCCATGATGTCCATATTGCCAACCTTCTTCATCACTGGACTATTAATATCGTCAATTGCTTTTTATGCTGGTTTAGGTAAGTTTTTTCACAGTTTTTTTAATATTCACTTTATTTATCTTTTCTTGTTTTTTTTACTTAAATATTTGTTTTTTTTTGTTTTTTATAGTATTTTTTGTTTTTTATAGTATTTTTTGTTTTTTATAGTATTTTTTGTTTTTTATAGTATATTTTGTTTTTTATAGTATATTTTGTTTTTTATAGTATTTTTTGTTTTTTATAGTATTTTTTGTTTTTTATAGTATTTTTTGTTTTTTATAGTATTTTTTGTTTTTTATAGTTTTTTCATTTTTTATAGTTTTTTCATTTTTTAGTTTTTTTCATTTTTTATAGTTTTTTCATTTTTAATAGTTTTTTTCATTTTTTATAGTTCGTTTCATTATTTTATTTTATATTTACAGAGGATTTACACGTCTACGTCAATTCACTCAATTACTGGGGAACCATGATCTGCATTACTTTAATGGTAATGATGCTACTCACCTTCATCACCCTGCCTGGCAGCATATTGGCCTCCGGTTTTCTGGGAGCTTATGCAACAATCGTTCCGATTGATCATTACATTGGGTCTCATATGCGTTATATTTTTATAACCCCAATTCGCAGGGCTACAGAACCTTTCTTCAACGAAGCTGTTATTGATCCACCTTTCCAAACGAATGGTAAAGAACTTATTTTGTTGCTATTAACTATAAAATATTTTTCACTATTACCTATTTCTTTTGATGTTATTATTATTATTAAAATTATTATTAATATTAAAATTATTATTAATATTAAAATTATTATTAATATTAAAATTATTATTAATATTAAAATTATTATTAACATTACTATTATTAATGTTTTTTTTTTTTAGATTTTTATATCACAGCTGCCTGGGCTATTTTAACCGCAATAGGAGCAGTGGTTCAATGGCGTATGAACAAGAACAGGCCACCTTTCCCCAACCCTGTAAGAATATTTTTCAGGAATAACGAGGTTAACGAACATACTCCGTTGCTTTCCAGTCAATCAAATTCTCACAACCAAGTTTATGTGTAAACGGTACGAGTAAAAAATTGCATTCTAATTGTTACTCTTAATGTATTAGTTTTATTATTATAAGAGCTTCAAACCCTCTTATAAAGTGCCAGGGCTGTAATAATTAAACGGAATGTGATATCCCTATATGGACAGAAATATTTAAAAAAATATTTTACCAATAAATATTAATGGAATAGTTTCCCAAATGTAGATATTATAGTGTTTAGTAGTAGTTCTGCTAGAAACTCTCTCTATCTTATACATATACTTGTTTACTACAATTTAACATACTTGTGATGAAAACTCAATAAAGTTTTTAATTGAAAGTATTCTTCTTTATTTATACTAATTATCTTAATTTATTATAAATTATCTTGATTTATTACAAATTATCTTAATTTATTATTAATTATCTTAATTTATTGCAAATGATCATGTTGCAATACATACCTAATTTATCTTGAAAACGTTTTGTACTTGTAACAAATACACAATGAGGGTATCCACAGATCAGAGGGCCACCCCTCCTGCAACTTGCATTCTCCCCTTCAATAGGGGGTGAAGTGAAGCAGACTTAAAAATTGCCTGCTTTGAATTGCGTGGTAGAAACAATTTTACACAAAGGGAAGAAATGTTGAATGAGAAGAGGGAATCTGTTGGACGGTAATGGCGATGAAAATGTAATGGAAATAAAGGTACTAGCAAAATCAAAAAATACAGGCGAAATAAAACTTGGAAATTAAAACAATACATAATTTAATACTTGTTTTTATTTGACAAGTGTACTAACGTTACACACTTAAAACAACGAACGCTATGCTACGGAAATTTCCAATGCTCATCATTTAAAATCACAGCAACGATAATATACACGACATTGATTATAATACTTGTATTTCCTCTGAAGTACATAACCTAGTGATTACTATAACTGAAAGCACTGACTGCGTAAAGTCCAACCAACGAATGTACAGTATTTACAGAAACGAAACGAACGGGGAACAGAGACCACATCTATTGCAGCTAACGTTGAAACGGAATCGTTTTACCGTACCAATTATTGCTATCATTGACATTGTCTTTATTCATCAAGTTATTACGAATGTACTTGTTATTGCAAGTGGTATTAATTAGAGTTAAAGTACCAAGATTGACACATCGACCAGTGCCCAATTTTTTTTCTTATTTTTTTTATAATGGTTTAATAATAAATATTATTATTACAATACAATACAATACTTTTCTTTGTTATGTACATTATTTTAGATTCATTTCAATTTACATCTATTGTGTTGTGGATTTTTTACTTACAGAGGGAATTCTTTCTATAAAAGTTTGATTCCTTAGAACTATGTAGGTTGTAAGACATATTACTTATAATGTACATATGTATTTTTGCATTATTTTACGCAAATTCTTAACAACGAATTGTGCTAACTTTATTAGTTAGCATGTTAACTTTATTAGTTAGCATACTAACTTTATTAATTAGCATTAACTTTGTTAGTTAGCATTGGTATTATTTAATTGATTGCCAGTTGTTAAAAATTAGGTAGAAGAGTGCATTATTTCTTTTGCTTGATTTGTAATGTTTTACGGTACTACTTTACAAAGTTTTTTTTAGCATCATCATCATCATTAGTATAATTATAGTACACTGAACAACACTAAAGTTATGTATAGAAATTTGGCGGCGGCGGCGGCAGTTTTTTGTTGCACTATGTACACAGCGGGTCGGGGGCGGGGTACCCTGGAATCCGGGTTTCGAACCGTTCGGTTTGGGGGCGGTTTACTAGATGGCGCGCGCGGTTTAAGACGCTTCCTGGTCAGGGTTAGCGGTGGCGGCGACGGCCGCCGCCGCCGGCGGAGTGACGGTGTCGTGCAGGCTCGGGTTCTCCTGGTGCACTAGAAGGCTGGGCGGAGGAAACCCGAAGAGTTGAGATCACTGGATTCTAGGCCAATAGTTGGTGGTGATGTTGGAGGACAAATCTGATGTCTGGTTGGGGATTTGTACGGGCACGGAGACGCCGGCTGAGATGACTCCTGGAACAAAACGGATCGCTTTGTTTTAATGTTTGAGGATTCTCATATATACAGGGTGGCGCATCTAAGACGTTCACTTTGAATTACATTTAATATCTTTTGTAAATACATAGTTTTGAAGATGTTTTTATTGCAAATTCTAATTCCCTGAATGATTCGGCGTACAACGATGTCCATATTGCTGCATAAAATTTAATTAAAATTATAATTTAAGCACTTAATCAATTTGTAGGGCATTTAGTCAGCATACCCGTCTCTATACTCAATACACACCTCTTCAATAGTTTCTGCCTGGACTAATAAGGGCAGAAGAAGAGGGCCATAAATCTCTAACAAGACACTTTAAGTTTGTTAATATCGATTGTTCTTTGTTAGTAACCATGCAATTCAAGGTGAACGTCTTAGATAGGCCACCCTGTATAAGAGAAGAAACATGTTTCTTATAAAGCTTACTCTAGGATAGTTTTTTTCTGTTTTTCTAGTTTTGACTATTTGTTTTCTTGGTCAAATCAAATGAATATTATTGGATTAATTTGGGAACATATTGTTAGTTCATCTGTTTAAAGAGCAATTTGGTGGTGGCATCCTGGTGTGCATGGCTCGTAACTCATAGAAAGAGAGGACTGGTCGGAGGCTGCGGAGCTACGTGCGACGGCGGCGGTTTGAGGTTAAGTGGCCTCCCAGGAGAGAAGGCAACAAACGAAGCTTGCAACCAGAACAACGGAGATCCCCTCCCCTGCTTTAGTTCGCACATTATTGAGCGTTCGCCGAGTGGAGAGAATTGGAAACCACCCTCCTCCACACGCGGAGGCACTTTAAACTGATCACGGACAATGAAATTTACTGGGTTCGCTGCCACTGCCTCCCTCTCGGTCCCTCCGGGGATGAGGAGGCCACCGGAGCGAGAGGGGCCAGATCGCCGAGAGAGACGCCAAATTGGCGAGAGAGAAAGGCTTAATCGGGATGAGAACGCTGTAATCGACGAGACAAGGAGAGGCCAAATCATTGAGAACGGCCAAAGAAATGGAAAACAAAGAACTGGAAAACTAAGAAATGGAAGACAGAAATAAAGAAACAGAGGAGTAGAATAAATAGCAGAGCCATGAAAAAACAAAGGAATGAAAAAACAGAAGGATGAAAAAACAGTGGATGAGACAACAGAGAAATGAAAAAATAGTGAAATGAAACAACAGCGGAATGAAATAACAGAGGAATGAAACAACCGAGGAATGAAACAACAGCAGAATGAAACAACAGAGGAATAGTAAAACAGAAGAATGCAAAAACAAACGAAAGGGTAAAAATGTTGGAATATCCAAAGGTAACCCTATGAACAAAACGACTGACTATAAACACGATCTGCATATCCCAAGGAACTGGATAAACTCAATAACTAAACTGGAAGGAAGTAATAGAACTTCAAACATCATCATAGAGAAGAATCAAGGAAGCAAGAAATCCGAATTGACTCAAATGATGAATCAAGGGAAAGAGAGAGAGAGAGAGAGAAAGAGAAAGAGAGAAAGAGAGAGAAAGAAAGAGAGAGAGAGCGAAAGAGAGAGAGAGAGAGAGAGAAAGAAAGAGAGAGAGAGAAATAAAGAAAGAGAGAGAGAGAGAGAGAAAGAAAGAGAGAAAGAGGGAGGGAGAGCGAGAGAAAGAGAGAGAGGAAAGAGAGAGAAAGAGAGAGAGAGACAGAGAAAGAGAAATGAAGGGAGAAACGCAGGAAAACAGCAAAATTTTCCCCTTTATGTCTGTGTATATCTCCATGCGGAATGAAAGATGAGCGCTTTCTCACTCCTGGCCCCCGGAAACTGAAGATTTTAAATTTACATTCCGGTTTAGTGTTATTGTTGATGAGATCCCGCCGCTGCCGGAGCCGAGAGGGCTTTTAGTCGACGAGCCAGACTCCGGATGAATCCTCCAGTGCAACTTTCACTATCAATTTCCATGCGTTGTTACTTCATATGTACACACTACTGGTAGATTTTAGTGAAATGAAAAGCTCTTTCTAATGGTAACTTGTATACACGAAACAATGCGCATATAGCCGCAAAATTAAAAAGAAATGTGAAGAAAAGAAATCTGGAAATCTGCTTACCTGTTCCTGTTGAAGGTGGCGCCGTGGTCGGCGGGGCCGCAGCATACGAAGGGTGGTGCGTGGTGGGCTGAGAATGGGCAACGGCAGGGTTGCAAGCTGCAGAAGCCGCCCTCGCGTTATAAGAAGAACTGAGAGAATGCAGTGGGTCGTGGAACATATACGGATACCCGCTGGGGTCCCTCTGCTGAAGGCAGCTGCTGGTTAAACCTCCGGACATGGAGCTGCAACAGAAGACAATTTATTTGGAATTAAATCGCACAAAGAAAGCACTGCCTCCTGCTGTAATAGAACTGGTCGTGTCACTCTGATTTTAAGAACGCTTAATGCCCTGGATTAAAACCAAGCTGTTGCTGTGTATAGCAGCGCTGCTATTGTTTCAGTTAGAACTAGAAGTGGGTATACAGGGTGTCCATCTATCTTCGCCTCAATCCATTGTTACGCTTAAGGTTGATGCGAGCTAAGGGTGTGTCTAAAAAGAATAGTCAACACGGTCATAAATCTTAGTGTATTGTATGTATTGGTCTATTGCTCAAAATTAGACTTAACAGCTTTTCTATTCACACACACACACAGGTAGGTAACCGGCCGGTCTCGTTTCGGCAGTTGCATTGAGCGAATTTCAACTTTAAGAGCCTCCCCCTCTGAGGCGAAGATAGATGGACACCCTGTATATTAATGTATGTTTAATCAATAAACATTTAATACTTAACAATGTGAATGCATCTATTTATAACATATTCTAGTGCCCATCAGTATTTTTAACTCAGATTAAAATGTAATGTAAAACAAGGAGATTAATATCAATTGGATTGTCTACGGTTCACCACAACGAATAAATTTTAAATGATTTTATATGAGTATATGGCCTAATATAACACCTGATTTATAAACAATTTATTGCAAAATAAAAATTTACTGGGAAATATGAAATTATTTTCCGATTTGATTTTATACCGAAATATGCATACCTATAGGTATATACATACATATATCATGAAGTTGCATATTATTAGAACCGATCAAAAATCTTCAATTGGATCAAGTGGACTCTAATTGAGAAATTAAGAACTTCGCCAACGGAGGAAGAATTTGCCAAATATTAGTAAAAGAAGTTTTGACGACAACTACAGAAAACAACGGCTGATTTACTATTGACTCTAACGTTTAATTGTATAAGAAATATTTTATTGTTTGTTGATATTTTGCTAGGTTAAATTATGACTGTTTATCATACATACTATAACGGGGCTACCTGACAATAATAAACATAATAATAATATATATAAGTATATTAAACTGTGTTGGGTTTATAAAAAAGTTTTGTGAAATTTACAAAAAAAATTGCTATATTTTTACAGATCAGATATTTCCAAGCATATACAGATTGATCTATTCACAACTGGCCAGGGGGTGGACACACAATTCTATAGGTTTTAAGGTGGTCGTTCGTCAATGGCTGGGACTAGAGAACAGGTCGGCAGGGGATGTCATAAATCTTTCTACTACCCCTCCCCAAGCGGTTTTCTACCTGTGCAGAAAGATTTATGACATCCCCTGCCGAACTGTTCTCTAGTCCCAGCCATTAACAAACGACCACTTTAAAACATATAGAATTGTGTCTCCACCCCCTGGCCAGTTGTGAATAGATCAATCTGTAGTTGTGATATATTGAGTTGTTTTACAACTGAATTATATGGCAGTTATTGGGTATTAAACTTTAAAACATACATTGAGATTCGCCGTGTAAGTACGATATCTATATTGTACAGATGGATAATAACACAGTAAGTTAATTTGTGTAAAACTTAGACTTTTTACAAAAATGTCACTTAACTGTGTTTTTGCATGGGACAGCCGTTAGGAGCGTATTGAAATAACCCCAAAATTTTTGGAACCTCGCCTTGGCAAACGTGCAGAATAGGTAATCCAATATTACCATTAAGGGTCCATTTAAAAGCAATATGGCGGAACAAGTTAGGTTAAGATTTCGTCATTTACTACATTTATGAATTTTTTACCTTCATGTTACCATAAAAGAATTTATAAAACTTTTTCGACTCTTTCGTATAAGCTATATATTATTACTCAAATTAGAAATTATTTTTATGGAAATTATAAAATTTTGACCTTCAAACAATGATCTTGTTGACTTCATTAAAAATGTGATATTGCTCGAAAAATTGGGCCCAATGTATTAATAGGAGGTTGTTATTAGCTTCTATGTGATTAATTATTTTGACCTAAGGGCACAGAGGAGTTGGAACTAAGTTATAATTGTTGTATTTGTGGAAATAAGAATTTATAGACGTCATCTGTCAAAACTATAAAACTCTTAGTAGAAGAAGTTCAGCTATTGTATAATAGGTGGCGCTGATGTTTTACAGTAAAAGTAATATGTGAAGATTATGTAATACACCTACATAATTATTCACTATTATACATTGGTTGAAATTTAATAAATGTAATTTGAAGTGATGTAATGAAATTAAATTAAAAAAATTCGAAAATACAGTGGTACCTCGGGTTTCGTCGATAATTGGGTTATTACACGCAAAAAAATGGTATATGACTTTATTGTACCATTCGATAGTAAATGCGTATTCGAGACATATACCAAAACATGAGGCTCGAACTCGGTCGCATGAATATTTATTTCAATACCTAAAGTAATCAGATCCTTGTAATGCGCATGCTTGAGAGTTTGGTGACAGAGGCGATTGTAAAAACGTTGTGATATATTCAACGACGATATATTCAACACACCGATCTCGCAAATTACAGTTTAAGTGCTTGTTGTCACATGTTTCAATGGTTATGTTTGGCCGTTTACTTATTGCAATGGCTGCGTTCACTCGGTCAAAATGTAAAGTGAAACGCGTTTAAGTTTTATTGGCTGCGTTCACTCGGTCACTGTTGTAGGACGTGAAGTTAGCTAACTGAAACACGTTTTAAAAATCAACTGCGCATGTCCGCTACATTTAGAAACGACAAAAATTGCGTTCACTCGGCCAAACTGTAAAATGAAACACGTTTGAAACGCGTTTAAGTTTTAGGTCTGTGGTTTTAGTGAACGCTAAAATTCGAGCTTTTCACAATTGCTGACATATATTTGGGGATTTTACTAAGACATATACGTCTTAGGTTGGCAAGAACTATCTTTGCTGCAACTTCATTCTATTTTGTATACAACAACCAATGCAATCAGCTGATGCTATGTAGGACGTGAACAGGGTGAAGTTAGCTAAGTGAAACGCGTTTCAATTTGAAACATGTTTATTAAGTGCTTATGGAATACGCTTAAAAAGAGGGCGCTGGCGGCCGAAACGAAGCGTAAAACGCTTCAAGTTTCTCAAGAATATGCATCTACTGCGCATGTCCGCTACGTTTAGAAACGCTACCATTGGTAGTGACCAAACTTATACGCATTTCACTTTACATTTTGGCCGAGTGAACGCAGCATATGACAACTCGAAAAAAGTTCTGTTTTATACAAGAATGTCGTTTTTCAGTAATAGGGAATCTCAGAAAAATATTCCTTAAGGTTCCGAAAGACTTTTGGTAGATTGTAGGACTCGGTTTTTACAAAATCATCAGCCATTATATTATATACAGGGTGGGCCACCTAAGACGTTCACCTTGAATAACTTTGTTATTAATAAAGTTAGAACAATAAAAATTTCAAGGATTTACTCAGCGCATGAAGGACCCCAAAAAATCCTAGTAAAATTTT
>JAWQRP010001423.1:0-19270 GCA_033557875.1 Quadriops clusia | reverse complement strand
CACTTCCGTTTCAGGTAAACTGCCACTTCCGGTTATCCGAATTAACCCAAAAGTTGATACGAGTTTAATTTTTAGCTCAAATGACTACATACCAAATTTTATCGATCCAGCTCGTCGTTTTTGACTTATCGTGTTTACACACACACACACACACACAGACACAGACACACAGCCACACAACAGACAAAAAAGCAAAAAGAGCCAAATCGACTCAAAATCGCTCAAAACGTCGAGAATCATCAAAATCTCAAAAAATTTTTTTCGCATGATCACTATACTTTCTCTGCGAGAAAGTAAAAATGAGAAATATAATCTCCGACCTTATTGAAAATAAAAACTTTGTGATTAACTTTATTTGGGTTAAAGCACATGCAGGCATAGAAGGCAACGAACAGGTGGACGACTTACCAAAAAATAGCAGCTCTTCGCAAGAAACCGAAATTATTTACACTTTCACGATCTCCGATGTAGTTATATATATATATATCTAGAAGACAAATTAGACAACAGTGGGCATGTGAGTGGAGAAATCTCGCATCTAACTCAAATAGCCTATACTTTACACAGAATTACCATCAAAGCCTTAGTACGACAACATTGACATATCGCGACATTTGATAAATACAATTAATCGACTTAAATTTGGACACGGTTGTTATCCCAAACATTTATTTAAAATACATATTTTCCCCGACCCTTATTGTGAATGTGAACGCTCTTCTGTGGGAGATCTAAATCATATCTTTTTTCAGTGTTCATTATACTTGGGTGACTGTAATACTTTAATTCGTATCCTGAAATCCATGGACATTGACTTGCCTTTGAATATTGCCCACCTTTTATCATTATGCAAGATTTTGTATAATTTCCTACAAGCACATAGTATAAAAATTTAGGCAGATATATGTCTTGTGAGTTTTATTCAAGTATTTACATTATGTGAGCTGGCTAATGGATTATATTCCGAGGTCATTATTATAAAAAAATAAAAAAAAGAACGTTTGGAAATAAACTCTAGAACCCTTGGGCTGTTAAGACACCAAAGGTTTGAAAACTCAAGAAACCTAGGGCTATTAATTTTGATTGCTCTAACTTTGTTAATAACAGCATAATCCTAGGTGAACGCCTAGGTGGGCCACCCTGTGTAGCTGGCCAAGCAATACCGTAAGTGCGCTAGACCACAGATATGCTGTAACGTTATGTTGAAACGACTCCTTGCGCAAATACAAACCTGTGACATTTGAAACAAATCTGAGTGTACCTGCTTCAAGCAGTACTGTTTTGATGTCCCAATTTATGTTGGTACAGAATAAAAGGTACATTATTTACCCAAAACTCATCTTTTTCAGGATACATATTAAAGTGAGAGTTCATGTAGCTTTAGTGCTCCTTCCTTTAGAAAGCCCTTACAGAGTCCCTTGCTTTCGAGTGCCCTGCGTCGCACAGGCGACTTGGCAAACAGAAAAGTGAACATCATACACGTCAGGAGCATCTGCTGGCCTGTCGCAGATGTGAGACTGGGAATTACCATTGAGATGAACTGCCACGGAGAGAAAGACGGGAATTATTGCGAGGGGCTCTACCGACGGCGGCCGACGCTCGTACAATCCGGCGGCTTTAGGGCTTTACTCCGGAATCCGGTGTAAGGCCATCAAACTAATTCATGGCTCGGGTGATGCAGGGCGACGTATCTACATTAAGTTTAAATGAAATGTGCCATAGTTTTGCACATTCTATTGATTTTCCTTCCTTTAATAAGTATAATAAACTGGCGACCAAAATTAAAGGAACACCTACGTGCGAGCAAATATTTCGGTCATTTTCAAAACTGTATAACTCCGAGAAAAATGATCATACGAAAATGATATGCACATCATTTTCAAGGAAAAACTCTCTACTTTTTGACTCTGTAAGTTAAAAGTTTCTATTTTAAAAGGAAATCCAATTTTTTATGTGAGAAACGAGAAGGAAAAGTTTTTGTGTAAATTTCTCAAAATATAAACAAGTCCACGGACTTCAATAATTTTTTTTGATAAATTTCTCCACATACATTTTGTAGTGTGAACATTTCTCTATGTGTTCCACTTTAATTAATTTTTCTGCGGCAATTTTTAACAAAGTTATTGACAATTAAAGAAAAAATCGCACTCTTGACAGTCATAAATTCCGATAGCAAAGCGCAATATGCATTTTGTCTACGGTATAAGAAACCCTATAAAATCATTTATAATGCCATTGAGTTGTTTTTCATAAACTGACTTTTTTACTAAATTAATTTTGGGCAAAAAATTATGCAGAAATTTACGAATTTGCAGGGTCATATAAAAACGACCGTCACATCAAGGGCATTAACGATATCATTGCGATATTTACGTTTTTTACAAGCAAAAACTATAATTAAAATATGTGCAAAATTTCAAAACGATAAAAAATTGTATTCCTTATGTCCTTGTGTTTTAAACTTAGAAGTCCGTCCAAATAAAGAACGGAGCTATCGCCGCTGCAAGGCCATGATTTAGCGCTGGTTATGTGCACACAGCGTTTGGCAGCCCAAGCAACATCATTGGTCAATTTATACCTGTGGTTAAGGAAAAATATCTTAATAAGTTAAATTTAAGTAATTTGTAACTTAATTTTATATACAAAATGTGTTTCAAGTAAAGATTATAAGTTTTATATTACCAAAAACTAACATCAAAAGTATGACTTAATAGTCATGAAACTTATAAGTAAAAAATCAGGTCAACATTTGGTTAAATATAACTTCGAAATAAACCTCATATCCTTTAAACCTTAAAAGCATTATTTTAGTCTAATTTTAACCTAAAGATAAGCAATTGAAGCAAATAGTACTAATAAGTTATTTTTAAGGCGCAAAAATAAGTAAGTTAGGACGTATGTAATTCTCTATTTTAACTCAATTGCACAAAAAAAGCTTGAAAGTCAAATTTCCTCAAATTTTAGTTCTAACGACCCTGGGTCGAATTGCTATTCAACCAATTACCCTAAAAATTTACCTTTAAAGTTCATAAGACTTCATAGTCAAATTCTGGTCTAAATGTTTCCTCTGTCGATTCAAAAAGTTAGGTTAGGATAGCGCTTTAAAGAAAACGATAACAATAACAAAACACCAATACAAATATACATCAAGTTGTTACAGATGTAAAAGAAAGAGGAATGGAAATTCAATAAAAATTATTAAGATACATTGAGGGTATATGTAGTACAAGTTAGTGCAGTATCACAGATGATCAGAACAGTGACATCGACGAAAGCGGAGAGGAATAGAAATATTCTTCCAGGTCAAATTCTAAGTTATCATTAATTAATAAGTGGTCACTAAATCACAAAGTATCTGCAATGGACATTACCAGTTGTTGTATTTACATTAAATTCGTTCACGTATAGGCAACCAACTAATTGGAAATTTAAAGGTCTAAAGATGCCACAAATGCACGGTACAAATAATAATAATAATATAATAATAAATTCCTTTATTGCCATACATAAGTACCTAAATACATACATAAGTGATATTAATATAATTAATATAATTACATAACTAATATTAATAAAGTAAATTAAGTAGGAAAATATTAAAGCTATACCACATATGCAACCATGACATAATAGTGATAATACAAAAAATTATATATATTTAAAAAGATCAACAAAATGAACAATTAAATTGTATGTGCAAAAGGGACAGACGTCAGATTAACTCCTTAGAGTAATCTGCTTTTCAGAAAGCCCCACCAAGCAATGAAATATATTCGAGAATGCTAGGTATACTGTTTAGAAGACTGAAAGTAAAAATTAGAACCATTTTACAATTTGTTTCATTATGATTTGAAACACTTATAATTTGAGGTTATGTCCATCCTCCTATAAAGGCAATTCAACCAATATTTCGAAAGCGAAGGTATTTTAGACTTTGGGGTCAACTCGTTAGGTCTCGCCCTATTTATATATCCGTAACTTGAGCATTCATGTACACCATTTTGTACTTGGGCAGTTTGATGCTTAATATTTAATTAATATAGTAATTACAACTTCGCAAAACTAATTATAATGAGCATTTTTAAGATTCCGAATAAGATGACAATAAATGAAACTTGAACACATTAAGAAATGTGATTCAAAATTTTTTTGGAAACATTTAACATTTTGTTATGACTGCCAATTTTTGAGGCGCTTTGATATATATAAGTGGGATCTATGATTTCGTCAGAAAATCTTTCAGCGCAGTAAAAATTTGTTCCAGGGTAACCTGTTATAATGTTATAATTATTCGAGTAACATATGTATTAATGTAATGGTGGAAGGAAGGTTTAGAGGAAGAATTTTATCGTTAAAACTGTTTCGGGGAAGAAGATACTAAACAAGTATGAACTTACTATATTATTCAATTGTTAGATAAAGATGTAAACTCTTGAACGCGTGCTCATGCGCCATGTCCAAACAGAGAAATAAGTTAAAAATAGATAATATTTAGGTTAAATATTAGTACGAAATAAGTTAAATGCACCTCAATTGGTTAAAGTTTACCTAAAATTTACTAATATATGGCCTATATCAGGGATATTTAACTTCGAACTTTATAGTTTGCGATATTACATTAAATTTACTTCCATTTTATTCCTCACTGTCGACATTTCGACGTAATTTCATGGTAAATTCTAACCAAATTGGTTAGGTTGCTAACCTCTAAGTTGGTCTTTTCTAACGTATTTTTGACCAAAATTGTTGCTTTGGAGGGCTATCGCTTAGGCGGACCAATACATGTACTCCATAAGGATTGGGTTTAGCCAGCGCTGATCATGTCGCACTAGTTTCTAGCTTATCTCCAATTTTCGTAAGATGATTTTTCTCGGAGTTACACAGTTTTGAAAATGACCGAAATATTTACTCGCTCGTAGGTGTCCCTTTAATTTTTTTCGCCAGTTTATGTTTTTAAGCCTTAAAATCAAAATACTCTCTCAGGGTAAAAATAAGAATAACATGAGGATTCCCCCTTTTGGCACGACATACAACAGCTAATCTACCCTCAGAGATAAGCGTTTATGAGTTCGTTCTCCGGATTCGTACGTTATGAAGGCACCCTTCATCCGCAATACGTTGTCAACAGTCTTGTGATAATAAAACTGATTCAATTATTTTATCAGCTACTGCATTTTGGGGATGTGCTGTGCGAATAGCTTCTTGAGTTTATTATTTAGTATTAAATTTGTTCTCTTCCAATTTTTTTTATAGTTGCGTATTATAATCTCTGTGTTTGTACACTATGTGGATATAACACATATAACTTATATAGGTCGTAATCTATTAAAGGGAACGTCCCATGCCTAATGTGTTTCCGTGCACCTTAACTCAAGAAACATGTTCTTTGGGCTGAAACAGTTTAACCCTCCGAACTATAAGAGCAAGTGCGTAGATCCTGACGTAGAGGGTTGGTGGCGAAGAGTGACAGGAACCACGCTAGTACCCCGCTAATCTTCGCCTGATTGCAATAGGCGAAGGGCAGCGGGATCATGCTCATCGAATTGGAAAATAACACGACGGGACGTCGACGTGTGCCCTTTGTACTTCGGCTCAATCCCGCTTTTGCGTCTCTATTGCTCGTAATCTTATAGGGAAACCCACGTTGTGTGACGTTATCTGGTGTTATTAATTGCAATTAGAAGCACAAGCAATATTTGTACTTATAATTTTACTCTAATTATTCTTACCATTTCAACTGTTATAAAATTTTCCGTAGTTAAATAATAAAAAAAACTTCATGCAATACATTGCAGAAAAGTTATAGCAGCAGCCCCTCTGTCGGGAGAGTGGTGTAATTAAGGGCACTAAAACACCCTCGTGCGCCTGTTTATCCCCTGATGTCCCACGAAGGATTAAAAACACCCCGCGCCCTTAGGCTTGTCTGACTGGCGGAATTCCCTTCAACGGCCCCACGTATACACCACTTACCCTCTAGCTATTGTTCTGGATTGTTCTGTACTGATTTTTCTGTAATGTTCTTTGGACCATTCATTCACTGCTTTGATTAATTTCTACTGTGTGTTTCGACTGTGAACTCATTTATCTATCATTGTTAAGCAACCAGAGTTATACAATAATAATATGACAGCATTGAAATGTACGGGAAGAAAAAAAACTGTCAATGTCACCTACAAACCTCTTCTTAGTTCAACCACATATATGTGGTTCAACGTAATCCGCAGATCTAAATTCGTAAGGTTCTTATGTGTTTTCCGTCCAAAGTTGATTTATCCAACCATATTCTTGAAGAAAAGTCAAAGGTGCTGCTAGAAGGAAGTTGTCCCCATGAAGATTCGATTTCGACAGGGAATTGTTTACCATTTGCATAAACATAGTGCAATGGTATAGGGAAACTGATGGTGAAGAGGGATGTGCGTGTAGAATATTGGACTCGTGATGGTTGTCTTAGAGAATTGGATTCTGCAAACGCGGAATGTCAAATAACTAAATACACAACTTTTTCAGGATGACACTAACTACCGACTGCTTATGTTTTGCGTTATACTTTTATTTCTTGTTTCCATGCCTACGATTCCAGAGCCTACGACTTTGCAAATATCATACTTAATACGTATTATGCTCCGCCATCGAATCACTGTGCTCTCAAAACTTTTCAGTGGTTCGTATAAATGAGAGTTGTTAGGTGATAAATTTGGATTGAAAGGAAGATAGCAAATCATCTTATTTGATTCCTGGAGAATAAACAATTATTAAACTCTTCTATGTTTGGCTTTAGAAAGGACAGGAGTATATTTTATGCTACTACTTTGTTATATTCCATTCTGACTAACAATCTTTCTGTAAAAAAATTATATCGTGTAGTTTAAGTCAGCACATGACAATGTCGACCATCTGATTCTCACTGATATGCTATTGTTGGAGGGCTTTAGACGCTCATCTATAACCTAATCACACAAAGATCTATCTTTTTGGACAAAAAAATCCATTTTCGAGTAGCTAGAAAGGGTCTTCCTCAAGGAAGTCCGTTCTCCCCTATTTGTTCAATTTTTATATCTCTAAATTATGAACCAAATTGAATACGGGCACTCTTTTATCATTTTCAGATGATCTAGTGAACATCAATGAATGTCAGAACAATTTAGAACTAATAAAAAAAGCAATTTCTCTAACGAGCAACTATCTTGTTGTCTTTCAGAGTTGGGATTAGACATTTCTTATGAAAAAACGAAGATAATGATAGAAAACGAGCTCAGTTTCCGAACGCTCAATTTTTCATTGATTCTAATAACATAAAATGGTTAATTGCGTAAAATATTTGGGAGTTGACTTTGATAATAACTTATCAATGAATACTTTTGTTGAAAAACAAAAATCTTTGCAATGAATTAATGTATTAAAGGCAATAAATGGAATGTCAGCGGGTGGTCGTCCTTCTATTTTAATTAATTTATATAAAAGCATAGTTCGTTCCCATCTGGAGTATAATATGCACCTAATCAGCCACAATATAAAAAAAACCGTAAGAGTCCTTTGATAGCATTCAAGCACTGGGTGCCAAAACATCCTTGGGATTAATAAAATCTTTTAGTAACATGATGACAGAGGTTGCGGCTGATCTTCCCTCTATAAAGGAAAGGGTCACATTGCTTTCTAAGAAATTCATCGCTAAAATTAGTCACTTACCTAACGATACAATATACATCCACTTAATTAATTTTGGTACTATTATCGAAACGAATCAATTTTGGAGAAAAAACGGATAACTATTTTTATTAAAAATTTTATCAATGTGAGAAATAATTGTAATATTTTACAGAAAATGAATCTTACTTGTTTCTCTGTTCCACTTTTTAGTCAAATCAAAAATTTTGATGTAGGTAGACACATATTCTTTCAAAGGAATACTCAAAAGTGAAACATTTATTCAACGATCAGATACTACGAAAATATTCAGAATATGAACAAGTTTCCACTGATGGCTCTATGAACACGGATGCGGGTACCGTTGGATTTTCTATTTTTTATTCCTTCTCGTAATATAAGAGCTTCTGGAGAGCTTCCTGATGGTTCGTCAGTCTTTATGACAGAGGGTTTTGCTATTTTGTCTACTCTACAAAATTTTGCTAATACCGTTGGTAACAAAATTTTACTTTGCTATGATTCATTGACAGTACTCTCAAATGTTCAATCTTCAAAATTTGATTTTAAGACTCATGACCTAACTCTTAAAATTAAGGATAGTAACTGTATAATACTGTATTGATAAATTAATGAAAAATGATAGTGATGTCAAAATGTTATGGATTCCTAGTCAAAGAGGGGAGGAACAAGCAACAGAAACCCATAGATTTAGATTATAAACAATTCTTCAAACTGTTCAAAAAATCAATGATAGAAGATTGGAAAACCATGTGAAACAACTATATCCTTATTAAGACAAAATTATATGGGAGTATCAGTAACAAAGTAAAACTAAATCCATGGTGTGATGCCCATAAAGACCTGTATAGGAATGCTATCGTCCTTATCAATAGTTTAAAATCCAATCATATTTTAATACCCATACATAAACATCGCATAGGCCTGACAGACACACCTCTAGGCGTATGTGGAGAAGAAGTGGGAGACCTGAATCAAATTTTCTTGGGCTGTAGTAATAACAGTGTTGATACTAATCAAAATCAAAATTTAAAAATTAGTTCTGCTCTTCAGAAATTATTTAGTGAAGATTTCTAATGGATGATATGGAGAATTTTCCAGACGGGCATCTTCAGTCTAATCATCAGCTTCAAAAACTACTACCTGAATATTGCTCTGTGCGATGAGCCGTAAAAGAATACATAAAAATAATAATAATACTCTTTCTAACGGTGAATAATAAAATATGCAACTCCTACCGACTTGAATACCGTCTTAGGCTTGTTATGCAATAACAACTACCTATAGTGGTTATTGCATCAATAATAAAAACGAAGTTTACGCTTTGGTCGCAGCCCCAAGCTTCGGTCAGGCGGGAGAGACCTGCAACAGATAATAAACGTCCGAAAGGACAGTTTCTTCTGTACACGTGACTAACACTGAACTTGACTTCGCCTATTATGGTGGTGTTAACACTAAATACTAATAAGGGCGTTTCAGTGATATAGCGCTCCAGCAGCAGACTCATTGATGACCTACACGTCCGAAGACGGAAGCCCAGAGGGAATGTCTGGCGCCAATAGTTATATAGTTAGACCAGGGTAAAACTCAGCAGCGACACTTGTCCCTAGAAATCAACTCGATTCTCTTGGCCGAGAGAGCCGTTCGACTTCAGGAAAGATAAGCCAAGACGCGTTGCTCCTTAGCGACCGTTCGAAACAATATGAGAGGGAATGGTCTCGAATCATATATCAGCAGACCTTATACAACTGAGATCGACTCATTCTTTGGCAGATTGGCACCTCCTTCGAATTACAGCAAACATAAACACACTGATTCATCAGCATCAGGGGCCTTGCGATGTCAGCTAAGAAATGTCTTTGGGAAGTCACTTTTTGTGGCCCCATGTATTTCCCACTTAAACCCATGCATTTGAATTTTGACGACTTTCGAAGTACGTTACTAAGGAAATGTAATTAATGTTTACTTTAAAGAGAGATGCACTTCTACATTTTAATAGCAATTGCCTTGCATCTCCTTTTACTGGAAATAGTAGCGCCCTTTTTTCGAAGGAACAGCGTGATTGCCAAATTGATGTTTGGAGGTTAAATCGAGTTTAAACGACAATCAACAAGGACGGTGGGTAATGTAAATACATGAAGTTCATTATTTTTGTAGTGGCAATAAGGTATACAACCTAGGAAGTATCCTGACGTTTGTTTCGTCTGATGGCTCTAATCTTCCACTAATACAATGCTCAAATACTAAGGTGTCATTTATGTATTCACAAAATAGTCTCGGAAAGTACTTACGCTAAACCGCTGAAATTTAGAGGTTTTATACCCTATGTAACATAGGTGTTCACTAAAAACCGTCAAGGTTATAATTGAGGATACACATTGTAGTCACTATCTGTCAGACGCGAACAATTTTTGACAAATATTTAGTGGTTGATATAGCAACAGTCGCGTGCTTGAATGTTCTCGCATATACGACGGACTATCGTAAAGTACTTGACCTGGGCCTGTAAAATTTGGAACATTTGTTCCATTTACGACGCAGATGCTCACTAAGAACCGATTTGATGAAATTCGCCAGATGTTGACCAATTCTGCCTCGGTGGCGCAGCGCTAACCCACACTTTTGTATGCATTTTCTATTGAAACATATCTTTTCAGGTCACCCTCACTTCTTCAACCAACTCTCCTGCGGATTAGACCTCGTCTCCATGGCCGGAGAGTGGCTGACAGCCACGGCGAACACGAACATGTTCACCTATGAAATCGCGCCAGTCTTCATCCTCATGGAGACCGTCGTCATGACCCACATGAGGGAGATCATCGGACCCACCTTCAAACACGGCGACTCCATCTTAGCCCCCGGGGGCTCGATATCCAACCTGTACGCCTTCTTGGCGGCCAGGCACAAAATGTTCCCCAACTACAAGGAGAAAGGCATCGAGACCATCGGGGGGCAGCTGGTAATGTTCACTTCGGACCAAAGCCACTACTCTGTCAAGTCTTGCGCCTCTGTTTGTGGCTTGGGAACGGACAATTGTCTCATGGTGCCTTCGGACATTCACGGCCGCATGATCCCTTCGGAACTCGAACGCCTTATTGTAGAACGCAAAGGGAAGGGCCACATCCCCTTCTTCGTGGCCTGCACCTCGGGGACCACCGTCTTGGGGGCCTTTGACCCTATTAACGACATCGCTGACATTTGCCAGAAGTATGGTCTTTGGTTGCACGTGGACGCTGCTTGGGGAGGCGGACTTCTTCTTTCTAAGAAGTACAGACATCCTAGGCTTTCTGGAATTGAACGGTGAGCACTCTGAGTTAATGTGAAATGTGTCATAACATATACAGATTTTTCAATTTTAAAATTTAATCTCTGATCCTGTTCAATAGAATTCATTTATCACCGAGAGCTAATTAAAACTGTTATTAAGTAACAAGACAGGGGCGGACTTACGTGGTCATCTTGGGGGGGGGGGGGACGATACGACGCTAAAAAAAATTATAGTTAAGTAAGAGACAATGACGTCATGAACTCAGAAACTAAACGTAGCTCAAGAAATGCATGTTCGAAACGTAAGGGGGGGGGGGAGCGATCGCCCCGTTCGCCCCTCCTTACATCCGCCACTGCAAGAGAATGCTAATTATTTTTTCTTAAAATACTATTCCTACTAACCCGAAACATAATTTCTGTACAGACTTGTGAAATAGTCGGTAGTTTAGAAAATCAAAATGGCAGATTCTATAAAGATTTAGAAGGCGCAGTTCCTAGACAGAGATCATTTTGTGGGGTTAACAGCAGGAAGTTTATTTCCACTCTTTGTAGACTCAGATGAAATGGTAAGCTTCCCTAGGATCTATTTAAGATAAGTCTATTGGAGGACCCCTTTTGTAATTGTGGAGCCTTGTTTTCATGCAACACATAGCCTTTGAAAACAAATTGAATGAAATAAATTTAGTTATTCTGTATGCAGATTGGGTAACATAAGATAGAATTCCCTAGTGATTTACATTGTCTATTAATACGCAAACCACGAAAAGTGGATGTTCAGTTAATTTAGTTCTTAAAAATACCTTTTTAGAAATAAATACCTATAAATAACGTTGGAATCTATGTCTAAACCGTAGATGTGTATAATGAAGATAATCAGAATCAATAAGACCATCTAAATTTAAATTTCTCTTTACATATTTTAGTTTTTAACCTCAGCACAAATGTGTAAAAAAACCATCCAACAAGGGAAGTTTCAGTTTGTTGACGATCAGTAACGAAATATTTATAATGCTTAATCGGGAGTTAGAACCCTAATGCTTTTAAACTTGGCAAGTGGCACAATGGCCTCCCGTTTTTGATTAATGGAGGGGTAATTAATAAAATCCCCGTCAGGGGATTAATTTGGACCTCGAACCAACATCGCTTCGAATCACTTAACCGCACTCTAAAGCTGTCCACGTTAATTGTCCTCGGTTTCCCATAATTATTCAATTAGAGAATACTGCCTGAATTTGAATAATAAAGCAACACATTTCTATAACTTTCTACCACACATATATTTGTTTTCACGTAATCGTCCCAAAAACTAATCTGTGTAGTGTTTACTGTAGACTCTGCAAGACCCTTGGCAGACGTATTTAGGAGTTGGAAAGCAAAAGCTTGTTTCAAAGTTTAATCCAAATCCCTGATTACATGTGAATCTACCAGATGTTACATTTTAAGGGCACTAAGAGCAGACGTCGGAGCGCGTCGGGACGCCCCGTCAGACTGATTATTAAAAAGGGAGCAAAAGACTGCTTTTCGATAAAGCATATCTATAAAAATGTCTAGAAAATTGCATAAATACCTACATGTATTATGTATTATAGAGGGACATAATTAAACAATATACATAATTTTATCATTTTAACACACAATGCATTTGTGTGTTACAGTTACACAAAACGATTTAAAGGATTTGATTATTTCTCAATTCAATTAATTTTATCTACAAAATGTATGTAACACTTATTAATCAAGTTAAATTAAAAATTTAAGCACAGCTATATCTACATCATTACTCAGCACATTAATTTTGCATTAACTCCAGCGGGGCAAGGGAAATGCTCCGCTTCTAAGTAAGTCAATTGACACCCCTTGAGTGCCTTCGGCAGTTTGATAGTGATGAAGTGGATTAACGTTTTTAAATGCGAATCTCGAATATAAAAAGCCCCCGAAGCTCGGGGCCAAAAATGTAAATCACTAAAGCACTTTAGGGCTTATCGCTCGCAGGTTTATAGATCCTGGCTGCGGTATCATAATCCTTATTGATTTAATAGGGGACTGCATAAAATGTATCAATAAACTAACTTGACGTGTTACATATTAAAAACACATATCTTTTTTTATTTTAGAGCTGATTCTGTGACATGGAACCCCCACAAATTAATGGGCGCTCTTCTTCAGTGTTCAACTATCCACTTCAAAGAAGATGTGAGTATTATACGTACTACAAACCGTATTATTATTAGTACATATTATCATTATTATTATATTAGATTTCTGCCAAGTTATTAAAGTGAATTTATTTAAAAAAGTTAATATTTATCGGCAACTTCCAATAAGCAATGGTCCGGCAAATTGGCCACTATAATTTTTCATCCCGCTTCAAGAGGGTGCGCAGCTCGCAGGGGATGGAGGATGACTGGCATCGAAGGAATGTTAAATTGAAAATTCCTTCAGCCATTCAAACTGGAATCCAACATTCCGATCCATTGTTACATAGTTCCGCAGTTTGCTCGTGCTCAAACGACCTACGTTTTAACATCCCCCAAACAACCCCCGCATTTATCATATTCGGGGAAATTTCACATGATTTGAAAAATGTTGGTAGGCGAGCTCACATGTTTTTTTTTATTTCAGGGCCTTTTAATGAGCTGTAATCAAATGTGTGCAGACTATCTTTTCATGCAAGATAAACTTTACGACCTCCAGTTCGACACGGGAGACAAAGTTATTCAATGCGGCAGGCACAACGATATTTTCAAATTATGGTTGCAATGGCGGGCAAAGGTAAGTTAAAAGAAGATAAATTTACTTAAATATGTATCCCCTATGTTTTAAAATATAAAATATAATATATAAAATTTACTCGCGGTGTCCTTGTTGGTTATAAATATTAAAAATTATGAATTTATATTATCTTTTTTAAATATTATACAATCCGTTTGGAGCACTCACTATATTGTCTTATGCCGATTTCTTATTAACAATACAAAATAAATTTATTTTATATTCTATCATTACTTGGTAATATTTGCACAATAATCATACCTTTACACTTTTATTGTGCTTTGATACCTATACAGCCAATCCTACACAAGGTTCACATCTCCCCAGTGGCGCAATTGGTCAGCGCACGGTACTTATAAGACAGTAGTCGTGAGCAATGCCGGGGTTGTGAGTTCGAGCCTCACCTGGGGAAGGATTTTTTTGAACAATATTAAACACAAAACATAACAATAAATAAAATAAAGATTTTTCCGCATTATAGGGAGACGATGGTTTCGAAAAACACATGGACCGATTGATGGATCTCGCTGAATACATGGTAAAGCGCATCAGGGAAAAACCCGACAAATTTTATTTGATCATGGAACCCGAATTGGTGAACGTCAGCTTTTGGTACATTCCTATGAGGCTTAGGAAGATGCCACACACCCCCTGTAGGGAGGCTGAGCTCGGAAAGGTACATATAAATATTTTCTTATTAAATTACAAAAAAAATCGAATATGTATTTATATCACGAGATATTAAAGTTATAATAAATATTTTTTATCGTACCCAGATTTGCCCCATTTTAAAAGCCCGCATGATGCAACACGGCACCCTCATGGTGGGGTACCAACCCGACGACCGACGGCCCAACTTCTTCAGAAATATTATTTCCTCGGCGGCCGTCAAGGAAAGCGACATCGACTTCCTGTTGGAAGAATTCGACCGTTTAGGGCACGACCTGTAAACGCGATAAATTCAAAGAAAAATACAAAAATTGTTGCTAAATGAAAATAATGTTGTTCGAAACTGCACTGAGTCTATTAGTTTTAATAATTAATTTGTTCCGTTTCATAACTGTTAGAGTTTAAATGCACCCTAGAAAAAGAAATCAATTAAAAATAGTAAACTAAAAAAATATATACACATATATGTATTTGCATTATAAAAGCGTAAAACTTAAATTTCCCCGTTTTTTTTTCTAAAAGAGTATCATTTAATACGTAGTATAATCAACACATATCACAATAAAATTAAAAACTTATGTAGTACATGAAACTAACTAATGTGAAATTAACTAATGTGAAAATAGCTAATGAGAAAATAACTATTTACAAAAAAAGGCAACCAAAATTATCGTGTGGAAAAACATATCAGTAGAGTGTAGGATTTTATTATTTATTTTAATTAAACATATTATTTTTAATATTATTATTATTATTCTTATTGTTAATATTGAATAATAATCTCAACCAAGCAATTATTAATAACTAACGTTGTCTTGTTAATCCGGGAAATATAAGTTTTCCAGCAGCACAGCACGTTTACGTTATCTTTCTGTTCCCTTCTACAGGGTGTTCCATGTGACGAATACTCATACTAGAATAATAAATATGTAATGTGTAAAATGTTAAGTTATGTTAAGAAGTTTAATGCACTTGTCCAAAAAAATTAGAATGCTTTGTATACAAACGTACTAATAAGTAAAAAAAATGTACACTTGTTGATGTTGAAACTGAAAATGATAATGTCCTGTAATGAATGTAAAATATAATATACATAAAGATACTACTATACAAAGGAAAAACTCGTTAGAAAACCCCTATATAAAAAATACACTCTGTGTTTTGAGTAGCGTATATTTCTAATACTGAGTATATATACATAATTAAATAAAAGTATTTAATTAATTATATAAATTATAAATATGTACTTAAATTTAAATTTAAATCGAAAATGTGTAGCTAATGCAATAATGTTGTATAGAGATTTTCCGTTTTTGGTTTCGTGTTCCATTTTGTGTAACGACGTGTAAACTTGATAAATAATATTTATTAGAGAGTTATTTTTAATGTTGGACTATTAACTACGGTACCTTCCAGAGAATGTAATAAATAGCGCTTATAATTATGAATATGAAGTAATTAAATTATAATATTTATTGCTTGATTTATTAATTATTAAATTTGGTTTTTTGAAATAAAAAGAATTATATTTTAGAAGAATGTTAGGTATTTCAAATTTTATTAAATATATATTATGTATAACAACAGGTATAACTATTTAAAGAATATATTGCGTTAATGAATAGAATATATATTGTATGTAATTTATGTAAAAAAACATTATATTTTATCCTCTGTTGTAGTTTGAAATTGAGAAAGTACTAAAACTGCCAAAATTATTATTAATGTAATTGGCGCACTGCTTTACCATTACTTTATTCTTGAACTCGACTGTATATCTTTTTAGATGTATAAGGCTGTTAATAAAACAGACTCAAACAAAAGAAGTCTTCCAGTAATTAGTAGATTTGGGTCGCTGCGACCCAAGTTCATTAGATGTGTTATTTCAAAGGCCAAGAAGTAAATAAATGTATTATATCGTCGTAATTAATAATATAAAAGGATATAGTTGTTTTGGGAGTTAGCTGCTTTTGATCATGGAATATATTATTTCGGCATTACTGTAAAAATGTAAATGTAAAAAATTCTGTATTGAGAGCAACATAATAATAATAAAATATTATTATTATATCTTAATGTGTCTTATTTTGCACTTGCATAAATAATGTATTTCGTTGTAGTACAAATAGTTGTACCGCTGCGCTAGTTCCTTTTTTGTTAACAGAAAATTCGTTTGGGTTGCCTACATCAATTTATTATTATTTAATTAAAACCACACATAAACGATAAAATAACTTTGGGTTTGTCCTTCAAATAAAAAGCATTTTCATTGTGTTTACCCAGATGACAAAGCACTCGTATTACATGGGTTGTGGAAAGTTATGTAAAAGTGACTCCTTCAAGCCACACCGATCATTTAATTATGCACATATTTTATCACCAAACGAGATATGCAGAGAAGACCTTGCGAGAGATCATAGAGAGACAAATAAAGCGACAACAACTAGTTTTCCAAGAGACTTGAGTTAGCAAAGATGAAGTGCTTTGTGGAATATTCCAAGTACAGCGATTTTCCCTTGGAAAACCTGCCATATGGGGTGTTTTCCACAGATGAAAACGTAAGTAATATTTTTGTTCTTAATTTATGAAATCAATCTGCAATTATTTAAAGCAGTGCATATGAATATGGCCGCTATACCTGTTAGATTATGTCACATATAAGTTATAAAACATGTTTACGTTTTGTTATGCAAAGATTATATGTGGGAATTTGGCGCCATCTGGCGTCCTGCGCCCAAAGCACCCTTAATTACGAAGAAGTTTTCTATATTCGCTTACCTTTTGATTGCTTATTGGATATTTTAAGCGCGGGATTTGAATTAACATTTATTATTATTTATTATTACTTATTATTATGATTTATTATTACTTATTATTATGATTTAGTATTACTTATTATTATTATTTACCCATTTACTATTATTATTATTTATTTAATATTTATTTCGCTGCCTTTTTGATTTTTTAGCCTAAGCATCGAATTGGCGTGGCCATAGGGGACCAAATTTTAGATCTGAGCGTAATTTCGCATCTTTTCGACGGCCCTGAATTGGAATATCACCAAAACGTTTTCAAAGAGGAAACTTTGAACACTTTTATGTCTTTATCGAGGAAGGCATGGAAAGAAGCAAGAGAAACTCTTCAAAAGTTATTATCTGGGGCGAATCCTATTCTGAGGGACAATTTAGATTTAAGGTCTAACGCCTTTGTGGCCCAAATGGACGCAGAAATGCATCTCCCTGCAAAAATTGGGGATTATACGGATTTTTATTCATCAATCTATCATGCTACTAATGTTGGGGTCATGTTTAGGAGTAAAGAAAATGCTTTGATGCCTAATTGGTAAGGAGATGAAGAAGCTAAAATAGAGAGTTTAGTTATAATTATGTTCCTTAATAAATTATGTAACTGAATAATTAATGTAAATTAGACGTAGATGTAAAATAACAATTAATGTAAAATAATAATTAATGCAAAATAATAATTAATGCAAAATAATAATTAATAACACACATACATATGTAAAATTACAGGAAATATTTGCCAGTTGGTTATCACGGAAGAGCCAGTTCGGTTGTTGTTTCCGGTACTTCAATCAGAAGACCGCATGGTCAGGTTTTGGTAACAGATGGCGCTGCACCTGTCTTCTCCACGTGTAAGCTTATGGATTTTGAACTAGAGATGGCGTTCTTCGTCGGGGGAAAGCCGACGAACTTGGGGGAGCCAATAAACGTGAACGATGCGCAAGACCACATTTTTGGGTTCGTTTTAATGAACGATTGGAGCGCGAGGGATATACAAAAATGGGAATATGTGCCTTTGGGGCCGTTCACCGCAAAGAATTTGGGGACCTCAATTTCCCCTTGGGTGGTCACCAATTTCGCCTTAGAGCATTTTAAGGTCCCCAATTTCAAGCAAGATCCCGAGCCGTTCCCTTATTTGAAGCACAATGATGTCTTTAACTTTGATATAAGTTTACAAGTGGATATTACTCGTAAGTTAACAGTTATTTATTACTATATAATACCACAAATAATTCACTAAAAAAATAAAATAAGTACATTATTTACTTTTACCTTTTCTACACTCATATTCACTTGAAATGCCAGAGATTTGGATTGCGAACTAGTCCGATGTATAGGGTTACTTAGCACAGTTAGAGTCCTTTGGAAAAATGTTCTTTTGGGGTGCTGAGTAATTTTTTGAAATAACAATTCTTAAACGAATTGATAGTCAAGAAATTAATCTATCAACAGCGAAAATCAAATTGACTGAAATTAACATAGAAACAAATCGAAAACCAAAAACTATGCCAACTAACCTCGGTCTCCCCTATTCTTAAAAATGGAGTTGCGTACTATGTACACGAGTGCTTATTGCCATTGCGGTAATCTATTGTAAAGGTGGCGGTCGTATCAACATTGAAAAAGAAAGAGGAAAAATCAAGACGGGAAACTCTGAAGAAGAATAAAGCAAAGTCGGAACGTTAGTGAATGTGAAAATTCAAGCTGTTAAATAAAAACCGTTTTCAGTTTAATTAGTGACCCAGGAATTCTCAAGAATAAATTGTAAAATAAAAAATTTTAAATTACGTTCGGATAAGTGACATTCTGGTAGCCACGAGAGAAGTAGCCAGTGACGTCACGTATTTTCCATAAGACTCCATGTAAAATTGATGACGCAGCCGACTACTTCTTTCATGACGAGAGCCATATTAGTAAATAGCAGATACCATTATATATAGGACTATATATAGGACCCTTCTATACCTGGTTAAGAGGGCTGACTAGTAAACAAACCGCACTTTTCAAATATCTCAAAAATTACTAGGCGGAATATGATGAGGTTTTCGCAGATGCTTTAAAACATGATTTGAAAGGTAACTACAACGCCCTTTTGG
>JAWQRP010001422.1:0-19274 GCA_033557875.1 Quadriops clusia | reverse complement strand
CCCAACTCCCAGAAGAATGGTGTGGAAGATATTCCCAAAGACACTGAACAATGGATCACGATGAACTCACAAAACCTTTCACTCGGGACCGCGCCCAACACTCGGATCCTGTCATCTAAGCTATCCCTAGTGACTACCGAAGACTCTCTCTGTGGTAACTCTCTGACTCTCTCTGTGGGGACTCTTGTGAACGACAGACCGTCACTACTTGACTTCCGAGACGCTCGTAAACGACCTTTTTCTACCTGACTTTCTGCCGCACCGACCTTCTGAAGACTCTCGCTCCCTAAGACTGTCCTTTGCTAGACGCTTTCTACCTGCGTTTTTGGTACCCTTCTTTTTCTGACCGTTTGACTGGCTGTCTCTCGGCCAATGAGAACTGTCCCCGCTCTTCGCATGAAGAACAACCAATCACCGCGCCAAACTTCATCACCGGGCGACCAATGGCAGCGTTGGTACCGATCAAGCGACCTTGCTCAGAGATTTGGCCCAAAGGCCGGCGCACCTGTTTCCCATTAGGGCGACCTTGGCTGTTTCCGCTTCCTTTAGTCGTTCTTTGAATAGGGACATCGTTGGGACCATGCTTTGTATTTTGAACAGCTGTGCTTCGGGCGCTCTTGAGACTGGAAATATTTTCCAGATTTGGATGACATATGGCGCGGGCAACATCTCCATATTTTGATAAGGCCCTAATTGACATGGATGGCATAGCCTATCTTCATACTGTCACACTACGTTTGCACGTTGCGCGTTATTCCAAATTATTTTAGTAGTCCGCATATTACTATGACGACCGGACAATCGAGTCGAATAGAATAGCAATAACGACCTACAAGACAAGTAGCTGTTCACAATTTGAAAATCCAAAGAAGACGAAAAGGTGCGCGAGGGCACAAATAGCAGAGGCTGTTGTTGCGCGAGGGCAGCAAGACGTCTTCCTACTTCCTACTTCATCGTGAGTTCGGTAAGTCCGATTTCAATAGCTTTTATTACCCATCTGATCGCTTTTTTGTAAGTTTAAACAACGTGCAGACGAGGTTCCCAACGCATTTACGCAAGGGTATCGTTTGCGCGTACAGATCCTTTATCTATCATCTTGAAATTAGCAAAGTCAAAAAAGTGCTTCATTTCATTCACACGCCTTGCTAGTGCAGTACTCTTTTGTTCAATATTGATTTGACGTGCGTATTAGCTATCAGTAATTTTGTTTTTAATTGGTTGCGAAATTGATCGTAAATAATATTTATCGCATTTTTTGTCAAGTGTATTTTTCTTTTAGGTATTAGATTTATTTCGCCCTTCTCTTCTCTGTTTAGTTTGATATTGGTCAACAAACTTATCAGTCTGTTTCTTCCGCTGAATGTTGGTATATATTGAGTTATTCGTTTTGAACATTTTTTGTGTCTCTATGTGTTTTTTTAGGGAACGGAATGCCTATAAATTGAACCCTAGTTATTTCTGAACTTTTCGTTAACATTCTAATAAAACTGTTATCTTATCCTACCGAATATTGTTCATTGTTTCTTTATCCAGAGGATGTACATACCTATTATTTCACATAATTAACATTTAATATTATCTAAACAATTTGAATAAACACAGTTACCGCAATAAAAAACAAACCTGCAATTTTAAGTACAATGCAAGCAAACTGACTCTATTTGCTTACCTCAAAGGAGCGGAATTTTACAACAATTAACGCAAACGTTCCCCGTGTACAACTGAGTTGTGTTTAAGACGAGAGAGAAATATACTGAAGTCAGGTATAACAGTACATTTGCATGACTTCCAACTAGACTTTGCATTGAACATAAATATACAGACAACGTTCCATCATAAACGAGAGACATATGTGTTCTGCGCTCCCATAAAGAGAATATGTATGTTTGTGTTGTTGCTTTTTGGCATTGCTTCCTTTCTCTAACCGGTGCTGATTGTGCTAATGTGCTCCACAGCTCACTAGGCTAGAACGTGCGCTTGAATATTCATGATTTCAGTAGCTCATTTCAGCTTGTTTCAAACTGTATTCGAGCCCCAGGCCATTTGATAGCCGTTTAACATCAGTTCAACCTTATCGATTAGGGAGGATTTTTAATAAGTCTATTTCCAGGAAAATCCCATAAAATCAATGACAAAGTGTTACTAAATAGCTTATTAGAACCGGAGTCTAAACCAAGTAATCAACATTGTTTCCTGAAATGCATTTTCTAGATGTTATTATCCTGTCTATCGGTACAGATGCAAAATGAAGCTATAAAAAATGAGAATTTTGCGGGTTTTTTTGTAAACTCCTCTTTTCCAGAACGTGTTGAATCATGAACTAAATAAACAATGTCGCAAACGAATCAGATTATTGTCCGCTAATGTAAAATGAATATTGGAAACCGATATTTTCGTTGCAATTTTCCATCCCCAACGCAGAATCGAATATAAAACTTTCTGCACAAATATTTACCTGCATGTTGTGTGGAATAATAACGAGGTTTTGCAGACATGCTTTTAATGTAGCTTTTATCTTTGAGGCAGGTATCAACATACTTATTAAGTTTCTTTCCTTTTACTGGTCGTGGGCGCATTTTCTAATTATACGTATAAAATATTTTATTACGAGTTTAACTCGTAGGTAAATGTATCATCATTTAATCCAGTAAAATGGTAATGTTTAAAAAAGCTCGGAAAAGAAAATTATAAATCTAAACATGTTGTAAAATTAACGAGGGCTACAAAATCCTCACCGACTGATACGTCGATCGTTTCTGTTCGAAATTCACTTACTTAGCTTATCGTTCCCGAAAAATCAATTTCCCAGAAAGTATTTCACATTCTTCGTAAGTTGCATTATGTATTCCGCGGAAAAAAACATTATATATCAAGAAAAAGTATTTGGAGAAACGATACCACCAAAAAGCTTCCATAAAAGCCGGCAGCCGGAATTGCGTCGAATCTTTCCACCGCGGTCGGATGCGTGTGCATTGTCGTCAACCCTTTATAAATCGAATCTGTTTGGTGGTGATTTCCAGCAATTTAAGCACCCGATACTGTAGCCGGGGGGTGTTTTCCTCATTCTGGACGGCCCAATACTAATCTTTTAGCGACGTGACAGTCGCGCAATTACGCGTTTGTCACGAGTCCGCCTGAAACAAACACGTGTGACAACTAGGAATTTGCAATAAGCAGGCTCCATCAAGTGGGCTGAGTTTTCTCGATTTTTGGTTCCTACAACGCGATATGAATATGTAAGCGCACGGAGGCCGAAACCTTATTGAGAACAGGTTTAATAAACGGGGAGAGGAATTCATTAACTAACCAGTGTCCGGTGGCGATGTTGGAGGGGTGTAGAGTTTGTTCAACATGAATTATGCGCTGAATGACGTGTTCAATTAGACCTACCCCTTGTCGGTCATTTCGTTGGTACGAAAAGCCAGCACTGGTATATTGTTACCCTCGGGCGCCGTAAGGAAAATGCGATTTTACGCAAAGACTCAAGGCATATGTTTAATTAAAATTCCACCACTGGCTGTGTGCATAGGATGCTGCTCGTGCAGCAAACCAAAATCTATTAAATTAGGCGCATTCTACACTTTATATAACATATTTCACCGACTATATGGATAACGCTGTGTGCGGTAATGCTACAATAACAATAAAAAAGGCAATTTGCGTCTTGTAGAGGTACCGAAACATGAAATTGATCACTACAAGCCACGCTAATATAAGTTAATATTATGAGATTGACCATATCGTTGCATCGTTTACCTACTGTACGTTACGATATAACATCAAAATGGAGAAGGTTGACGACTTTTTTCAGACCAGTTAGATAACGAGCTAAATTTTTACATGAAATGAATTATTCGATTCCGATTGTAGTAGTGATCAATTTTAATTTTAGAAGTCCACCACCCTGATTATAGGTATAATAAGAGAATTAATTAAGACAAGTAAGACTCTAAAATTCGATCGAAACTCTTTCAGAACGAAAACAAAAGAAGGTACCTACGATAAAGAAAAGCTGAAAACAATGGGTACTATTTTGAACATAAGTCAGAATGACGCATTACACGAAACAAAGAAGTTCTGTTGGATACCTAGAAAAGTGCACCTATTTCATCGTTTTAAAAAAAGATGATATACGAGTAAGAAACTAGTAAGAAACTGCGAGAAATATCACACCATTACAAGTAACATACTAATTTGTAGCGTCCATGATAAGAAGTAGGTTAAAAAATATATGGAAGGTAAGTTCGAAGAGTTACAATATTGATTTAAAAGTGGAAAATCAAATTTTCAGCTTAAAATAAAATAAGAATGGGATGTTAATATTACGATATTCCCAAATAAGTGTTTAAAAAAACCTACGATTCTGCAAATAGCATATAACTAATAACCACGCTGAGAAAACTAGGAAGGATAGGAATTCCAATTTCGACAGAATTCACTAATGCCAAGCTCAGAATAATGTTAATTTAGTATAGGAAAAATCAAACAGCTAGAAATAAAGAACAAATGCGGAATCAAAACGACAACTTCCAGGTACATTTACAAGAAGGAAGAGGCGTAAAGTATAAAGAAGTGAATTTTGTCAAGGTGTAAGAGTATACATACGGAGACCATCTCTAACATATTAACGTACGCTAATAAAAAATTAAATGCCGAAAAATCTACACCTCACCATCTAATAAAGCATCATTCATAGAATACTTCAGTGTGTATCGGTTTTTTCGAGTGCTCTGTGCAGTTCATTATTTGTGTAGCTGATCTAAAAATGTATAAAGTGAAAGAAGCAGAGCAGGAAAGCAATTACTGTTGCACATCTTCCCTCTGCTTGACCTCGGCGTAACTCAATCAATGTGCAATCTTATTTCTGGGTGATAGTAATTTCGTAACGTCAGTGAAGTGGTAAGTGAATAAAGAGTTCTGCTAATGCAACTAAAAAATGAATCCAATTTAATCGAGGAAAAAGCAGTTTCAAAGTGTAATACCATAAGCGAGAGAAGCACTGCAAAACCAATTTTCCCCTCGTGCCTGTTTCTTATATATTTTATGATTTAATTAGGCGCTTGGAAAAAATGTCGTAAAAGGTTAGTTATACCCGGAACATTTTTTAATCACCCTTTACAAAGTACCAAAGCACTTATATTTAATAACACGAATATTATTTCATGTTACAAATAATACTGTTATTAAAGAAAAAAATCAATTTTGATCAACGTTTCATAAATACAGTTTTATTGCGACAGTAATTAATAGATACGAGTAGCGATTAACTCAATTAGAAGTGCCGACATTCTTGCTCCTCTCTCAAGACAACACGTTTGCTGGCAGACAATTATCGATCATCCAATTATAACGATAGCCGTATGACCCTACCCAATTATATATGAGGAGTGTACGAAGGGGTCCATACATTAGGAACATATTGTGCAGATTGCGGTGGCATAACATGATAAAGAGGTAAGATGCAGCCTTTAATAAATATGGATGCATTTGCAAATTTGGCCAGGAGACAGACCCTGGCAGATTTTACACCAGAGGCCTTCGTCGAATATGTAAATAAACAAACCAATGATGCAAAACCGATGCAGAGCTAGTAGCAGGTCATTACGTTTGATCGCCAGATAATGCAGGGGATGTCGTCTCTAGGGCGTATCCATTTTTATGCGATTTTGCGACAGATGCTGCACTCGTTCGGTCTAGCCAGCCGTGATCCCCATCAGTAAATACTGCGCCATGCAACTATGAATGCAGCCCACATCGTTAAAATGTATCACTGGAGCATTCACGTATTTCTAGCAAACGATTTTCTACGTCTATCGAATAAAGAAAAAAGGAGTTCCGACGCCCCTTCTTACTTCCCTAGCCATTGTATTTTGTAACTGCCTTTCCTCAATCAGGGAATGGTTGCGTTTTTACAATTGCGTACTTCCTTGTGCTAACAAGCCTTAAACTCCATTTATGGCAGAGCTGCCATAACAATTTCCTTTCATTTTTTTAGGTAATTAATTTTCGAATGGCATGACAATGTATTTCTATTTTTGTTTGTTTTAAGACAATCACATGTTTCTGTGTTAAAAAATCAACCATAGGGTGAGTTGTGCAACTGGATTCTTTCTTTCATATACGACAAAAACTTTAAAACCACATCTAAACAGGTTTTTTTTGAAGAAGTTTCGAATAGGATAAATTATGTATACAACAAAGTAATTATAATTATGAAAGAAGTCTGATGCACTTTCTAGTAGTTATGGTCGTGTGAAAAATTGCTCGACTATCTTATAATTTTGTTCCAAATAATTACAACTGCTTCATTGCTTATGTTGCGTTGCCTTGTTTTCTACTGCATTATATTTTTACCTCTTCTTATCCTGATTTCTAATGTGGTTCTAAGAGTTTACTCTCAGTTCGTTCTCTCTGGGTACTTACAAATTTATTCATCATTTTCACAGTTAGTCTTGCTGTTTCCAACCCATAAACAAAACTGGGAAAATACATGCGTTGATTGTGATATCGGAGCTCTTCAGAAAATGAGTCAGTTTTCCACTAACTGCCCATTAAATTCTAATCATCTGTTCCTGATTGTCTTTGTCCAATTTCATTACGTGGTCTAAGCAGATACCATCTGCTACGCTGTGAATTCTGTTGCCATCGGCATGAATTCATTTGGTGATAGGATTTGTGTTAAATTCATAATATTTGCAAACTCTTTATGAAGAAACCTTTAGATATATATATTTCCTGTCACTTGCTGCGTGCCTGTTCTTCTAAACCAAAGCGTTGCAAATAAATATGTTCGAAGCTAGCAGGTCTAATTAGTTTAATTTCTATGGTTAGAAATGAATATCCTAACTTAATTTCCCTAAGTTATAAAATATTTTCAATTAGAATAATTCTAGTTGATCTTCTAGATTACTTACAGTCAAAAAGAAACTAGAAATTTCCTCTTAGTTCTAAGTCAACCACTTACCTACTGACAATGAGTTTTGTAAATAAAGTCGTTGCCAACGCTACCAATGTAGACAATGATTATAGATAACAAAACAAATCACTTACTAGTTGATCTTTTTATTAAACTTAACATAGAGATTTACATGAAAGAAAATTCAGTGTGTCTTTTTATCTTATTCCTCCTTAAGGAAGCAGGAGTACGGTGACGCTTCAACTGGGATAAAGCTACGTTACTTTGTTCCTACGTAATATTAGGATTTTTTTTTCCAAATTATGTGTAATTTATTTTTATTACTTTTTATAGGCTCAATCTTAATAATGAATTGTGGCACTGCCTATTCCTACACATTATTTCCCTTGAATAAGGTAACTAAAAAAATCTCTCATAATACAAGTTAAAATTAAATAGATGCAAGTCCAAGGACATCAAATCAGTACAACAAACATATTCACCCACATTTAATTAATACAAGTCTGCTGCAGCAACGAACGGCACATGTGTAACAGTATTTAACATCAATACGTAGCGAGCGCTGTTTATTTATTAATCTGCTAAATAAATGTGTTTCCACGTTATTGTGTCGACCGCATATGTCTAAAATATACAAAACCATCCCCTATTTGTATTGTTATTGAGTGTCAATCTGCGCGAGTATGGAGAACAGTGTAAATACAATTAGATTAACGCCCGAGCCTCGCTCTCTATCGCTCTTACAGCACATTTATTGTTATTGTTATTGCCCCAAACTTTAAGTTTGAATGCGTATAATTTGTAAGGGCAGCACTCACACACACGCCCGCTCGCAAATGTATGTAGAGCACTTGCCAAGATGTACAGATTGCATAATGCAGCATTGGAAATGTGCCATACCGTTAACGTTAATGTTATTATCCTATAGAGGACCATAAAGACCGAAACGGATTATCCGATATTTTAACTGTACTCACCGGAAAATGCCTTATCGAACAAATTTAATCATCATAATTCTCCCGAAAATACAAGAATACGTAAAAATAGTATGGAATCTATATCTACCGCTGTAATAACAATAGATTTTTGAGCGCAATCAACGTGGATCGGTCCAAACGAATTTGCCCTTTATGCCGCTAAAACAGCGCCCGGCTTAATTTAAAGGGATGTTTGCTGCAATTTTAGTCCGAATTTTAACGAAAGATCCCGGTTAATAACAATAGTTCTTTCATTTTTCACTTTGTGTGGAACTATCCCATTCCGTGGAACTATTGCGCCTTTATAGTTCATTAAAAGAACATGCTCACAATTGGGGAAGTTTAATTAGAACGTCATTCAGTTTTATTGTGAATGCTTTCTGAAACGACATGAATATATTCCGCGATAAAATTAAAAGCGACTTTCAAGTAAAAATGGGTGAAATAACGAAAGGAATCTTGTTTTTCATTAACATAGGAATAGTTTTGTTTCGTACCTGTGTACCTACTATTATTTATTTCGAACAATGTATAATCGCTCAATTTGTACACAATCCATTTTGTAAATTACCCTTTCTGTAAATCATTCATTCTGTAAATCACCCTGCCCTAAAGATTCACTCACTCAATTGGGCAAAAAAATCCGGAAACGATTGTTATTAAAATCTCCAGAGCCCGATTTGAAATTCGCCCTATATAACGTGACTCGCGTTCATTATGATGCAGCAATAAATATAATATTACATCATTAAATTAATTTCGTAACCTCAACGGAAATAATTTATGTATTACCCTAATATTAATTTAAGCTCTTTACCTTCAACGAAAACTTTTATGCAGTGAAATAACTGAAGTTTAATTAAACTCTATTTCTAAACTCGAATTCGAAATTAATTCCGTTTGGCTTACTGCGATTCATATTATGAAAGTTATTAAAAAAAGAAACACGCAGTTGTACAAATCTGTTTCCATTTTTGCAAGTTCTGGTTGTAAGAAAATTGGGCGTTACGTTTGCAGTGTGTAATAATCTCCATTGCTTGCTTGAGGTAGTCTATATCTATATATAAAAAAGGTTTCCATAAAAAGTATTCTCGGCATTCACCCTTACTGTAAAACGTAGTTAAATTGTTTTTAACTTACGTGAATTTAATTAAAATTTGTTTTTCAAACTAATTAAAATTGCCACCATCGGGGAACGAACAGCGTTTGATTTCGTACCTAATGCTATATTTGATCAGGGTTGTCGGTAAACTACAGTTTTGTTGACTGTATGTGGTCCAGTAAGTCATGAAGCAACTGTAAACCGCAGATTCGACTGTAATCACGTTGGTAGCCATGGCGACGTGCTTTAACGTCTCACCTGACCACCCTTGTTCCGGTTCCGGTAAGTACTTCATAACCTCATTCATTATGCATCACTTCGTGTTCAAGCAACCTTTTATAAAATCTCGCTCTAATTGTGTGCATCGCAGAACAGTTTACAAGATTTTATGCGTTTTAACATTCTTCAGCATATTTACGACGTTATTACGCTGGAATTATGCACAAGAAGGAATTTATGTTTCAACATTTCGAGCACGTTTGTATAAATTTTATTTAATTGCTTTTACTTTTACCGGGGTGCACTTAGGGGCTGTTGTTTCGCAGCATGAACGAATTTACATATAAATATTAATTTTGCCAGAGATGCAGACTAGTATTAATTTTAAAATGAAGGAGAGTGTGACACATGTAGAGAGAAATGATAGATAGTTTTTGAAGTAAAGTTAAAACGATGGACAATGAAAACACGGTAATATTTAAGAATTGGTACAAATAATAATTAGGCATTGTTATATATAATAATCCAATGGCAAAGTTTAATTTCGGAGCGTTTCCCGAATTTCAAGAACACATTTTCACACAATAGCATCAATCAAGCGCAATTATTTCAAGTAGATGATTCATTGTTCGATAAATGAAAACGGCAAGTGTTGCTCATTGCTGATAATCGATCTTATCTGTCAAACCGATGTGAAAATCTGTCTATTATTTGTGCGCCAAACAAATTATAAGCGCAAAATGAATATGCCATGAACACAATATGTAGTTAAGGGACAATGTCTCCTTCCAGGCATGGCGTATGGGGGATGATAGGGGACGCATGGGGTTAGATACAATAACTGGTGAAGTTTACGGGAAAGTGGTATAAAAAAGAGGATGTTACACATATTCACCGCTAGCATACAAATACAAATCTCCCTTAGTAGCATGTCCCATGACTTTATTTTGTTTCGGGTTATTGTTGTTGTTGCTTCAAGGAAAAATCAATGAATGTAGCCAACAAATGACGCACCCCTATCAAACGTACTTGGGCGTTATATTTGCATCTCGAACGTAGAGTACTCATACATCCAGCACACGAGTCTGTTTTGCATAATCTAGGATACGCCCCTGTCTCTTCTTTTGTGTTTTTGACATAGTTTTGATTCTAGAGGTTTTCCATAAACTGAGGGGATTTGCCGAATCTCATCTGCTATTTCTAGAGGGTGGCTTTATAGGTATTTTGTCGCCCTAAGTAACCCTCCGCCTAAAAGGGAATGCACCCCGCATTCGCAGTGTATTGGTCTTTGGTGCTGTATCAATATTTGCCCTGATGAACATTTAAGTAAGCCGAAGGTCGCCGGTCTGATTGTAATTACATCTGGGGGCTTAGAATTAGCATTTAATTGGAATAGGAAGATATCGCTTAACAAAAAACATTTCTAGCTATTTAGGCGTAAATCCTCGCTTTAATTGCGTGTAATTGCGATTTCCTTCCAGGTCCACCAGGTCGTCATTTACGCATTCACATTTTGGGAATTAATGAAATCAAATTTAATTTGAATATGCTATTGCTCAATATATTTCGTTGAGTATTAAAATTAAAACCGTTAAGCAAGCACTTGCTATAGTAAATACTAAACAGTAACTGAGATTCTAAAGACTGAACCCCTCCAAAAATTTGGATTCAGATATGATAATACAAATAACCTACTGGATTACTGGTATTTTCAACGAAGGCTTTGAATATATGTAAATAAACTGTAGGTATCTATTAGTATTTTCTAGGTATCCATCAGGTGTTTGATAAGGTCTCGCACAACGCGATGGCTTGTTATTCAAAATCAAATACAATCGACCCATCACACATTTAAAAATATTTTATCTAAATGATCGCGAATTCGAAACTAAAATCTACAAAAAGAAATTTAATCATTTAATAAGTAACCTCAAAATGATTAGTTTCAAAGTAAAAGATTTCATCATGAAATAGCATCCACTTGTTGGACGAGGTTAATTTTAATCACGATCTCATGTATTCTATTTTTATTCTAAGGCCGTTTTGCTACCTCCACTATTCAGGTAGAAAAGCCAAATGTTATTAAAACAAATATGTTACCATCACTTATTACAACTGGACGAACACAACAAACAGAAATCATTCGCTAATATTAAATAATAGTACTAATTGCAAATCTATAATTTCTTACCTAAAAAGAAGACTAATAGTTACAAAAGTGCCTCAAAATATGAGTACTTCTGGAGTTCCTCGTCAAAAATAATAATGACTTAGTAGGTTGATAAGTAAATGTATAGGTACTTTTTTAAGAGTTGTGGTCTAAATTCTTAATAAATTGGGGTCTCCCATGTGACAGTGAGTCAAATTATAAAATGTTATATAATGCAAAACAGCAGTTTATAAAGAGATAAATAACGAAAGTGGGATAAAGTAGTATTGAGAAAAATAAATAAATTAGAATAAAAAAGTATTTAACCTATTGTCGTGCCACTACGCAAAAGAATGAGAGGTGTATGGGAAAAGCTAGCTCGGTGGCGCGGCGTGCGCAAATTAGGAAAGAAACGTGGTAAAATAAAGATTTGAATAGGGGTTTATAATTTAGGTCACATTGCTCATTAAGACAAATGCGGTTGATATTGGGGCCCAACAAGGCATACAAAATAAAAAGATTTGTAGATTACCACTCATAATAAATTACACGTAGTGCATAGTATAAGTAGTTTACTAATTTCTAAATTCTCGAACAATTTCATTGTACTTTTGTTGCATTCGTACAGTAATCGGACATTGTCAATGGTTAATCTATGGACATGGAGATATAGATGTCTGTCTACTTATCACAGAAAATATGTTATTAATATTGAGAATTTAGACACTCGTAAGTAATCATTTTTGATGCTCTTGGATTCGACTTAGATTTCAATAAATACTATTTTAACGTATACCTTCACATCTATTCGTAATATCTGCTAATTAAGTTGAATATTACTGTCGTGTTTTATTCTTGTAAAATAAAACATTTACCTGTGTAAAACTTTTGCAGAGGCCTGAAGATATCCGTACAGCCAACGAAATCGGTCGCCATCCGATTAAAAACAATATGATTGTTAAGAAAGTACAAATACATTTATTTATAAATCTACCAAATAGAAAATTGGTATTATATTATGCAAAATTTAACCGACATTATCTATCTGACTTAACACTAAATGATTGCCAATAAATATTAACATAAAAACGTATTCAAATCACTGTATGCAGCCAATTTAGCAAATCAGCATTCAGAGCTCAAATTTCACCCCAAAACCGATCTAATTGTAACAATCTCCACAGAGACCTCTCATTATTCCAGCGTGACTTTTTAATTGGCCGAAATGTAGGTGCGCATTGTTGTCGAAACAAATAAAGCCGGCGTCAACGTTGCACCAGATGGGAACAAACAAAACACCTATTTTGTGAGTTATTGTATCAGATATTCTGTGCAGGAATCCAATAGTCAAGTAAATTACCTCTAAACGCGTCAACTTGTCTACGTCAATACCGTTGGCATAAGGTAATTAATCATTGAAATACCTGATGTCTATATATATATCCAAGAGAGGCAGGGGTCTACAATCAGAGCATAGCCTACACTCCAGAGTTCGTTACATTGTATTCAACTCCCTGATCCGGATGCGACGGACAAGACCGGGGGATGTTCCAGGGTCGAACGTAGGCGGCCGTGCGTATAGTTCATATTTCATGTGCCAACGACCACCCCTGCCAGTTGTGCTAAACTAGGAGCAATTAAAAATTCTCCTCTCCACAACTGGAATTGAAACAAGGATAAGCTCCGATCGATGCAATCCTCTTGCCCTTTTATTCCGAATTAGTTTCCTTTAGCACGTGTCTGGTAAGCTAGACACTATGTTATTATTCAAAACAGGTTGCTATAAGCAGCAGGTGCAATTTAATTGAAGTGGTTACCCCCTCACGTTTTCCATAAAAACAATATAATGTAAAAACATATTAAAATATTCTTATCTACTTAACAGGAATACGTTGTGAAATAAGGAAAATAATTTACGGAATAAATTGTCTGGAACTATATTTTCTAAGGCTTTAACCCCCTTCATAAGACGAAATAATAATGCAAAACTGCACACAGCCACTTCGAAAGAAACTACACCGTTTTTTTTTAATTTTTAATATCTACTTGAATTGCGAATGTGCACATTCTGCAAGTTTCAAGTTTAATCCTTTTAGCTATTATGCAAAATAAACGCAATAATCCAAAAAAGAGAACCTCTCGAGCTTCAACAAGTATTTGTGTCTGAAGCACTTCGCACAGTATCGGTATCGCAAATAAAATCAATACAAACGCGATTATTTCATTTAGTTATCTTGTGTTTCCGTCGAATTTGCAGAAATACCGCGAGGGTGTAACGCAATAATATTATTATAAATAGGCAATTCACATTTTGTCTCCCAAATTGATTCAATAAAACTCGGAATTGTCGAAAGTATACGTACAAACATGTCCAACGCAACAATCACTAGTGCCAGCATAGAAATTGTGCCAATTAGAGTTTCTGCAAAAAACTGCTGCGCTTGCAATTAAACATCCGCTCGAAAATTGTCGTAATTAACAGATAAAGCATTCGATTTACAATGACGTGAAGATGTAACTTTTAACTAAGCACTTGTCTCGGATGGAGAAATGGGAGCTGTCAGTTATCATAAACCTGCTTTCGACACCACCACTACCATGCGAATCTCTGGGGGACATCATCCCCTTTCTCGTTAGTAAGCCACTGTCTAAATAGTATATTCAATTTAAAGTAGGTTTTGCCTTCGCACCTACTTCATTATTGGGAAACATAAAAACACTGTTGCCCCTTTGGCGAACTCAAATTCGCAATTCCCTTTAATTAAAATTAATAAGTTCATAGGGAGGGTGTAGTATTGCTGTATTTGAAAGTTTAATGTAATACATTACTCGCAGTATACAATAAGCAAGTTTTCAAGAAACTTGAAATATCTAGGGGTATTCGAGTTTGAAGCTGCGCTTTCAAACACTTCATCAGGTAGAAGCGATTGCGAAAGAATTTTATTGCAGCAGTACGCATTTGGGCATAAAATTTCAGATGGGAGTATGCAGAGGAGAAACATGCCCAGAGCGCCAACCTAGCGACGTCTGTTTACGGTTAAGCAACGTTTCTCTTTACATAATTCATACACGAGTTATGCCATTGAATTGATTTCGCGGATTCTATTCGAAACTCATTTACCATTTATCGTTTTTTTGTTGGCTCGGCTGCCGTTGAATTTGAAATTTCTTTCGTGCGCGCTGATCCTCCGAAACAAATTTTCGACTAACCATTGATTGACACAAGTACAATCGTGTGAATTAAATATAGGAAAACACCATTCTCCTACTGTAGCAGAAAATGTAAAAAAATACAGTTGATTAATTTTGCCAACCTCTGTGATATTTAGACTATCTCTCAAGAATTACGCAATTGGTGCTTTTGACGAGTTATTTTGCGAATTCAAAGGAGCTTGCCCACGTCAAAATGCATATTCTGCAGCTCATGTTTGGAAAACATAATAAAAAGCGGCAAACATGAATACAATTTCCGTTCTGGAAATATACATTTGCTTTTCGCATTAAATCCACTTGCAATTCATAAAAGCTCGTGCATCAGGCAAATATGTCTTCCCATACGTGGGCGATCCCTCTAAGAGGTGAAGAAATCTGATTTATGAAAATTCCAGGTGCATACGTATGTAATAAAAAGGTGATACACTGATTCATCAATATTAAAACCCGACTGAGCCGTGATGTGCAAAAGCACAGCATTCTACCTCCGCCGCCGCGGCGCGCAACAGAAAGGGGCGGTGGAGGAAGAGCGAGACGGAGATGGCTGGTGGGTCAATACTCCGGGATGTTAGTTGACCGTTTTGCCGCTGCGGTCGCTACTAGCCAGCACCTCCTATTATCCTAATTGCGCATGCACACGTCTCGCTTCTTTATTTTATTACCATTAATCTGTTTAAAATTGCACATCTGCGACATTGCTCTTGTCATTTTAGAAAATTACAGTCGTTCAACCTTAATTCTACGTGAATAGAAGGTTTAACTCCATCAAGAGTTTGCGGTGTGTGCCAATTAGGATGAAGAGTGCAACGCAGGAACATGCATTTGGTCCCTCTAAAATGGATGAGCACGTGGGAGAGTAATTACGCCCGCAATAATTAAAACATGAAGAGAAAAGGGACGGTGAAAATTGGAAAATTTAGTATTGATCAAAAGGAATATAAAATTAAGTTGTGCGATTGTTGGGACTTTTGTTTTCACTTGCAATCCAACACGATTTTTTTTGCGTTATACATACATTTATACACCCCGTTTGTCTTACTTTTTGTTCGATATCAGCGAAGTTATTCAGTATGCAGGAGAACTACAACATTCTAAAACTTTAAATCCTATCCTGGGTTTTAAATTACATTATGAAATTCGTTTTAAACTAACGTAATGTCCTATTACCCTACTGCTGGAAAATCCTATATGATTTAAAAAAAAACAGGGATATGAAAGTGTAATTTAATAGAGCGTTTTCATTTGTTATGGACGTAGACGTTTGATTAACTCAATATTTAGTGCTGTAGGCGGTTATACCTTCATCATAGTACTTTACCTTGTTACATCGGATGTTGTTATTGTATGAAGTACAATAGTTAACAAGCCAGTCCTAGCTATAACAGGTTGTAGGTCAAAGAGCTCTGAATGTCTTCTATTCATCATGTCGTTTTATTGAATATAATGACTGCGAATGTCATTTTTCAGTTAGGCCATTAGTGTTCCGGTAAGTAGTAGGTAGCGCTATAGCGACCGCCCTTTTCCACTGATTATCGGAAAAGGATTAAAGTCGGAGGAAAACAAATCCAGGAAGGAAACGCCACCAAGTAATGAGGCATGCTCGTCTATATATTGAACCGTTACAACGAAAAAACATCAATATCGAGTTCCTTTATTGATAACGTCGTTTGCATACAATTGATGAGTTACGACATGTGCCTAACGGATTACACAGGCCTCCCAGAAAAAGTGACGAGGGTGTGAAAGTTTCTACAAAGTGGTTTGCTTTGATGGCGCCGTTTCTATGCGATACATCATACAGGAGTTACGCGGAAGTGCCGAGAAGAAGCCGCCTGTAAAGAAGACTTTACCCTCGGATTGTGTGTGTTTCCTCTAAGAGCAGTCCTGAGGTGCAAACTTGCACTAAGGCCGCATAATCACTTATGGAAAGCCGAACCGTCAATATCACAGCATTTCCACGTACGGCAACGCTTTAATGTTCAATAACATTTCCGAATTAACGCCTTATTAAATATTTATAGTTTAGATTAAATGTTAATATTAAAATTAACAAGTATTTTCTATCAACAATTAAAAAAAAACTTCTACTAATTACTTAGTATTTTTAAAAAGCATACCTTCAGGATTTGCAGTTGTTTCAAAGGACACTACGCCATTGTTCACCAATATACCTAAAAATGTTGACAATTTAATAATATCCTGATTATTAGTTTCCTTATTAATATTTGTTTTTTGAAGCTGTATAATAATATCATAAATTTTCATTTTAATGTTTATTAAAAATACATGTTTAAATTATAAGGTTTAGTTTGATTAAATATCAAGAGCTGATTCATAATATAATAAAATAATGGTTACAAAAAAATAATAAAACTTATAATGATTACATACATATTTGGACCAAGAGAGTAAGGACGGTAATAAAACAACTAATGATTTGGCAATGAACTAATTAAAGCCGTTAATTTGAATCAAAACCCTCTCAATCCGTCCAGTTGTCACCGTTTCATCTAGCATGCGATCGTAACATGGTCCATCCCCAATCACAACTAATGCACCGCTAAGTGGTCATAAAGTTTATAAATAGCGCGAGACCGCGACATTAGTATTCATCGACCGTACTCAGGCTAGGACTTCTCCGCTGACCGTCCTTTTACTGCAAATTAAACTAATGATCTCATAAAGTCAGAGCTGGATGTGAGGGCATTGTGTTCAAACGACTACTATGATTTGCTGCTTCCTTAGAATATTATTAGTTCTTACCTCCCTGCGAGAGGAACTGCGATTCCTGACTATTCTGGGCCGCTTCCCCTACTGGTAATGCGTATTCCGCTCTTCGCCGAAGGGTGGCTGAATGCAGAGACGGCCCTCTAGGTGGTACTTCCGGAGGGGCCGGCTCGGGTGGGGATTCTTCATTTACATCTGCAGATGATAATTATTTGTAAGTTATTGCTGGTATTTGTAAGTGGTAAATTTTAAATATCGCAAAGGGCTTAGGGGGTTTCGAGGTTCAAGCTTCCACAAATTAGGTTGTTCCGGTTATTCGACTTGTCAATGGAATTTCACATATTTCTTTTATATTAATAATGCAAAGAGGCAGTACTTTCTTGACTATTTATTTGATCGTTGGGTGACCGGTTTCGCTAGATGTTGTCAACCTATTTACTAGTATACCTACTTCCGACGTTACCAATATAATTAATTATAAAATCGACAAACCTAAGCTCAATCTCTTAGACAAGAATAATCTTAAAATTTTGGTCAATATTATACTTGAACAAAATATTTTTCAATTTAACAATAATATCTTTCATATGACTGAGGGTCTCCATATGGGTTCCTCCATCTCTAGCTTTTTAGTCAACATTTACATGGACGATTTTGAGGAGAGAATTTTCGGTAACGTTGCACTCACGAAAGACATTGTTTTTTGGGGAAGGTACGTTGACGACATTATTGTTGGTTACGATAACTCCGACAATAACAACTTGTCCAACCGTCATAACTTTATCAACCAAATTCATCCTAACATAAAATTCACTCTTGAACTCGAAGATAATAATTCATTACATTTTTTAGATATCAATATTAACAGACACCCAGAATATTTCGAATTTAGCATTTTCCGAAAAAACACCCACACTGACATAGTTATCCCTAATGATTCATTTCACCACCCCAGACATAAAAAAACAGCTTTTAATTCTCTGGTACATAGATTAGTTCATACCCCTTTACAAGATTCAGCTTTCAAATTAGAAAAAGATACCATTGATCAGATTGTTCTCAATAACGGGTACAGTTTAACCTTTGTTGACAACATCCTTAGACGACAGACTAACAATATCATCAAACCACAAAAAAACAGACATCATTTACCGTAGCATATCCTATAACAATTTCAAAATTTACAAACTTTCTAACATCTTCAAAGCTTATAATATAGATATCATATTTAAAACAGGTTTAAATATCATGAAACTTCTCAATAACAGTAAAGATAAAACACCAATATTAGAAAAAAGTGGAGTCTATAGAATAGATTGTTCTTGTGGTTCTTCATACATTGGAGAAACCGGTAGAAGTATAAAACTCGACTAAAAGAACACACAAAAGACAAGATATACTCTGCTATAGGAAAACACTTACATGAAACGGGACACAAGGTAGACTCTCAAAACGTCAAATTATTGCACCAAGAACAAAAGGGACATAAACTGAAACTTTTAGAAAGTCTCGAAATCGATCGTCTTAAGAGAGATTTCAATCATGTTTGTCTAAATGATCATTGCGATTTAAAGTATAAACCTTTATTTAAATACCTGCCTGAATAGTACCTTTCTCCTCTCTCCCTCTCTCTTCTTTTCTTTTTCTTTTTTTTTTATTTTCATCTTGCGCATATCTTAGATATGTTCGTATTGCTTTTATTTGGAATCCGTTTAAAAAATCTTTAACTTCCAGCACATTTCGACATTCGCGACGACACGTTATAGACTAAATTTTTTTCGCTTAATTACATGTTTGTAAAAAGAAAGGAATTTGTACCTGATACTCTAAACATTTGCCAGGATTATATAAGTTGGTTAGCGAATTCATCTGTTAAGCAAGTTTTGATATTATTATTTGTTTTGTTTTGTTTTGTGATTACAATTACGACTCTGATGTGCATCACACTCATTGAGAAACTGACTACATGTA
>JAWQRP010001421.1:0-19281 GCA_033557875.1 Quadriops clusia | reverse complement strand
TGCATGTTTTCGCTTTGCATCTTCATTTCTGCTTGCCCTAAATAAACTTTCCTATCGCATTCTTTTCTTTCAGCTTGCATGTTTTCGCTTTGCATCTTCATTTCTGCTTGCCCTAAATAAACTTTCCTATCGCATTCTTCGTGTTCTGTTGTGGGCATTTTTATAATTTGTTGCGATCTTGGTGCTAATTCTATTTGATATACTGGCTTTCCGCCAGTAACTTGGTAGAAAATGGGGATTTCAGCATATGGTGTTTTTAATCTTGAATCTTTAAAACTTAGTGATGTATCTACGTCTCTGAGAAAGTCTAATCCGATAAGTCCATCGAATTTGTCATTAACATTGAAGAGATAGAATTTAACTAGTTTCCTGAAAGGAACATTAAAAATTTCAGGTATTTGCATCGTCAAACTGTGCTTATGCGATGAAGTTTGATGAATTGATTCAACTTGAAAAGGATCATCTTCTATATGATCGGGGAATAATTTAAGAGATTTGTCTGGGTTAACGAAACTGCGATTTCAGCCAGTCTGTATTAGGAGTTTTAGATTGTATTTGGGCAGATTGATAAAAGGTAGCCCTTTAATTTCATTAATCATTATATTAGGGGGGTCTTTCCGAGGCATTTCGTGAAAATCTTGAGGTAATAAGATGGTGAATTCAATATAAATTATATTTAATATATACGAACAATAGAAACAATACTTAGTAAAAATAAAAAGGATTAAAAGTAATATAAAGTTAAGAGCTTTGTTTATGAACTCGCTTATTCCATGTTTACATTAAGGCGAGAATTAACAACTTCACTAAAAGTGCGTAGGGAAATTTGATTAAGGCCATCTCGTTCTTCTGCCAACATTTTTTGTAGTTGTTGTCTGATCACGGGTACATTTACGTTTGTACTAAATATTATTAAGCAACAATCGCGTTTACAGCAACCGAACATTTTGCTTAACATTGCCCATAGTTTGCACCATTTAAAAATTTTATATGAGATAAACATTAACAATAAAGAAAACACAAAATTCCTGAAATTTTACGGACAACTGTGGTGAGTAAGAATGACTCACAGCTCGGTTGTTCCATGGACTTCTTCGTTTGTATTTTGTAGCACAGTTGGAAATCGGATAGCGGGTGACAATTATCTAAGTTTTTTTAATTGCACATGGTATATTTTAGAGGTACTAAGGAGTAGGTATGTTGTAGTAGATTCGATGTTGGAATACAAATTGGAAAAATTATGGGGAATTGTTAGGGGTAGCGTTTCATACATGACATAGAAGGTATGTATTTTCTACAAGAAGCAATTTAATAGCAAAAATTATGTTATTATTAATATATACTACATAAAATTGGGCATCATCGGCATCCGGAATATCAAAGAATCAGTTGAATGCATATAAGGCTCCATCATTAGTGGTTACATCGTCAATATATAAATTACCAGAAACGTTGTCTGTAATGAAATTGGTTCGTAAATCTCTAAGGTAATAAAGTATGGTTTTGTAATCTAACTTATCAAAGTGAAGGCGTTTACAAAAACAAAGAAAATTAAAATACATACTAGGTATGTCTTCTGGTTCTTTTATTTTCGAAATGTCATGAAAATCTTTAAACGTTTGTAAATAATAAATTTTCCTTGACTCAAAACTGAACCTATTGCGAAATTTGCGCTGTTGAGTTCTTCCATCACCTGCCAATAGTGTCTTTTATTTTGTTATAAGTTTTTTAAATTATCCCAAGAGGTAAACTCATGGCTAACTAGTTGGTTTTCTGCCCTACCCGTTATTTTCACAAGAATAAAATATAATAAAGGGGTTTTTGGTCAGCTGAGGCCAATGCATTTGTGTTATTGCAATTCGCGATGAATTGCCCTAAGTCAATCCTGTTGCCTGAAAATTTCGATGGAATCAACCGACACAAAAATCTAAGCTATTAATGGGAGCTTGTGCAGTCGTGGAACTAGCTGGAGTGGACATGTTTCCTTTTTTTTTAAAGGATAGTACATCAAATGCAATAAAAACTTACAGATTTCCTTCGGAGCTGTTTCAGTTTCCTTCGACTTTTAGGATTCGAATCCTGGAGATAACAGCGAACTGTTGTCTATCTTAACCAATTCTTTTATCGTCTGGGAAACAGCAAACTGTTGACGATCCTACTGACTGCGCCAGAAATAATGCCGTGTCTCCGTGGTTGAAGGGAGGAGGTAAGCAAGAAATACTTATTTTGATTTGATATTATTATTATATATGGAATGTTCTCAATAGTCCTGACGGAACTAACATATGCAGTGCTCTCAATTCTTCAAATGTGAAATACGTGCGGGCACACAACACAACCAACCCCAGACGACATCCTCTATAAGGTCGTCAACTACCAACATCAACCAGGACTTCACTACGAGAACATCGTCTCACTCAGGGTCTACAATCAGGAATGGCAGCTCCTAACAACGATAGATATCAACTCATTCATACATGAACACCGCTTACTCCATAAATATTTTCAACAAACGATTACTTTGTACGTGAGTGAAGCTCCTAAAATCTTAAACGAGACGTGCAGAAGGTTTATTTGTGTATATAAGTGTAGTTTTAAAAGACTTCAAAACGAAATCCAGTAAATTCATCTCCTTGTTGGATAACTCAATCGTGTAAAATCAGGATGGTTCGATGTCATTGGAAAAGGTTTCGTGTTATTTGAGGTACTCGATCAAGACGATGCCCATTAGGACTATTCACAAAAAATAGAAAATTTTGATTAAGCTGAATCCACAATATAAAAACTAGCTAAAGATCAGATGACAGTCAGTCAATCCACAATAATGAACTTTCATTCAACTATTGAAACCTTTACTAATAACGAAATAATCTTAATTAATAACGTACACAAAATTGAAATAAGGATCGGGTAATGCTCAATATTTTAGACGTAAAAACAATTCTAGACGAATACTTTATAAATTTTAATTTTATGTTGCAAGGGCATGAATTCAATCTATTAACTTTGATCAATATTATTCTCGATGATAGAGCGAGTATTTTAAACCATGCAGTAATCGGTATCAACACCTTCACTGATGAATTAATTGCAATTCACAAATTCGCCCTTTTCCATGTAACCCATTTCCCAAAAAGTAAACAACAATTCTTGTTTCTCATCGACTTCCAATACCACGAATGCCGCAGATTGGAACACAGAAAAGTGATATACAAACAGGAACAACCGACGTTACTGGCACACGTTAGTAGCGTGTGTCAGATATTGCTCGTCCATGGAGCAAATAAAACTCCAGAAAATGTGACACAAGAGTAATAAAATTGGCAAATGTTGCATTCATACCATTAATCCCAGCTAACGCTTGGTTGTTCACCGCCGTCAATAAGAAAACGGTAACGATATCCTGCAGGAACCATCAAATTCCTGTAAATCTCCAACTGCAAGGAACGAAACGTATATCTCTGGATTCCAAATGCAAGATCTATACAACTTCAACCATCCTTATACCACATTCTCCTTCAATAGCGAAATCCCTAGTCAGTGATTTCCTCCCTCAGTTATAGTCGAGACGATTGCTGCAAGGTTAAAAATAAAAGAAGAATGAACTTTACAGAAATAGATCTAGACACTTACTACGCACCAATGAAGCATTACCTAGATGACCTAAATGTCGCTAGCCACAAACTGAGTAATATAAAGAAACACCTGGAGGACATGGAATCAGATTCAAAGATATTCGAACCATCCTAATCGACGATAGGAGTAATATTAGCTGTATTTTTTTGCAGTAAATAAGATGTTATCATTCTGTATGTAATATATTTCTTTTTCATGTTTTTATTTCTCTTGTTTTCCGCCTGCGTATTCATTAGTTGGTATACGTATGTATTAGCTGCCTAGTATTTAATTCTTAGTTTTATATGTATACTATACATAAGTACTTCGTATTCATTAGCATGTTAGATAGAGCATAAGTAAACGATCTAAAATTACTAAAATCCGAGCGAGTGACTGTGAATGTTATGTGTTCATTATATTTTATTATTCGCTCTTTTCCACTATTGTTATTTGTATTAGCATAATTTGTTTTCATTATTAAATTTATGTATAGCTATCGCTAAGAAAAAATATCATTTTATCTTATTGAAATTCGTTAAGATACATTTGTAATGTATTTGTAAGGTATTATTATTAATTTCTTATTCGGTAACTTTATGACGTATAAATAATTAAATGTCAATACAACTTTGGATAAGCTATAGATAACCAATTTCAATAGGAACCAAATCAAGTTTAAGTTTCACACGTGATACCATCGAGCTAATGAGTTTATTGCCAACGGATACTTATCTTTCGATGTCACATTCAAGTTCCATTGTCCAAGTACTGAACATAGGTATCTGTTTGCAGTTGTTAAACACATTAGTCCGACTAGAAATTTCTCTTTCTGAAATATTCTCTATCCTTTTGGTCGAGCAGAAATAGTTAAGTTTAACAATATTAAGTGTAGAGTTAAGTGTTAACATTAGAAGCAATATTAAACAAATAAAATAAAAAGAATTAAAATAAGCAAGTGTCTTATTAAACTCCAACAACCCAACCCCCCTCAACAAAGGAGTTTTTTTTTAATAAGGCCCGAGATCATAGGTCATATAGCCACAATTTGTGAATCCTCTGTGTGCCAATTGGTTAAGGTAAAAACTTAGTCTATATTTTAATTTTCGGTAATTTTAAAAATGACATTATTAAACTGAAAATTCTATGGTCGTTAAGTCTAAGCAAGACAGTACTGGACGTTAGCAGTTCAACCCCAATGTTAGTAAGACTAGTCATTATTACATCTGTGTGTATACTCACATCCAAGGTCCTTCAATAGTTTAATATTATTTAGATGTGAAGGGAACTAACTATGTCTGAACTTCAATCTAGATATAGTAGAAGTGTACAGACGAGATATGTCTGGAACTTCATATAATCTCTTGAATTGTTTTGAGGGGTGGATCCGACAGTACTGTGTACTCGATGAGTTATAGAAGGTGTGCCATTCCTCCTCCCACATAGCTTTAGCCTTTTTTTGCACAATTAACAAGAAATCCTGCCTTATCAGAGCACTGTGATAGATCTTTTCCCCATGCCCAACGGACTTGGTTAGCTCATCTGCAGTTTCCTTTCCGAGTACACCCGCGTGACTCTTTTAATAGAAACTGTGCGACAGTACAAGGAACTGTATAATTTAGCGCATAAAAAATATTGCAATGCACCACATAAACAAGCGATATGGACTAAAATAGCGGAGACAATAAAGCAAGGTATGTATTTATTAATTAACTTTATTAACCATTTAATCAAAGCAAGTAAAACTGCCAAGGCACTAAACCTACTTTAGAATTAATACAATTTTTAAAATTTTCCCTTGTTTCGAATGCAGCTTCTTGACCTTTATTGCCGAGTCTAGGCAAATTTGCATGGCCCCTCAGCATTATTACATAAACTTTCATTATTATTATTAGAATTGTTTAGTAAAAAATTATGCAGAATACATGTTGTTTAAATAATATTCTCTATAGAAACTGCTGCACTGCGAGTTTTTCTAAAGTAAACGCGAAATCTTTGCCATAAAATACCAAATGAGTTTTCCACAGTTCGCCTGGCCCGACTATGGCGGTAATTAAAAATCCAAGTCTTTTCGATGTATTTTCCCAGTCTTCCTTTCGAGAGGTTTTGGGATATAGATTTGCAATAGATTTTTTTAATTGCTTCACAGACTTTATGAACAACTTTGTGTACAGTAGAGTAACCAAGGCGGAAGGTAAAAGCTAAGGTCTAGAAGGAATCTCCTGTAGTAAGATATCTGAAAAAAGCAATACTAATAATAAAATGTAACAATGCAAATAACACTAGTTCTTTATGTTTATATATATGCAGTTATCACTGTTTACTTTTTTTATTTCTAATACACGGTATTCGAATGGACATATAACATAAAAAATTGAAATTTTGTACGGACTTCTTTCAATTCCCATCTACAAAATAACATTACAATAATGATTAGAGTATTCTTAAAATGAAAATAACAAGACTTACACAATTTGTGGAAAGGTTAACTTCCAGCCACCACCTTATAAACGCAAATAATAGTGCGCTCACAGCAACACACTTGTGCCCAAGCCACACATGTTCGCCTGCCCAAATATGTTATCGTGCCAACCTTCTTTTATGAAGTTTAATTAGAATGTATAAATTGAGCTGATTTTATCTTTATCTCTCTTATAATTCATCGAGTTGTCGTCCATTTGTATAAAACACATTTCCTAAAATAATCTTTTATTTCGATTTGGTTCCAGTGCTAATATTTCCACTTCATTATATTGAATTTCATGATTCGTATTACTTACATGTTGTGCAAGTGCACAAGCATTTGGTATATTTCTCACATCACTTCTATGCTGGGTTATCTTAACCTACTTTTTAACATTTGTGATGTAGTACCAGTGTAATTCATATTGCATTCACACCTCGATCCATAGACCACATCACTTCTTTCTACTAGCTGGTCTTTGTCCTTCAGTGATTTGAAAAATAAACTGTTGATTGTTTTTTTGCTATAATTCCCAATAACTATATTATACCCTTGTGCTATCTTCCTGACTCTTGGTGTCATATCCTCTGTGTATTGTAATTTCCTATAACTTTTTTTTCTTCTTCGCTATCCGCTTGATCTTCTCGCAACACTCTACTTTCGTCCTCTGTTTCATTATTATAGATCTCCAAATTTCTTGTGTTGTCTCCAGCATATAGTAACTTTCTTATCAATTTGGTAGGATATCCATTGTTTTTAAGTATCTCCTCTAATCTTTTCAATGACGAAATCTTATATGTTGAATGGGTGATATTCACAACTCTCCTTTTAAGTGCAGTTATAACATTAAGTTTCTGTCTCATCGGATGATAGGAAGCATAATTGAGGCACCTTCCAGAACTTATGGACTTTACGTACCATTCCAATCTAACAACATTGTCTTGCCCCTTATGTATCTTAGAATCTAGAAATGGGACCCATCCACAGTGTTCTTCCCCCATTGTGAAATTAATTCTATCATTAAAAGAGTTCAAAATTTGCAACATTTCATGTACTTTTTCTCTATGTAGAGCACAGAGCACATCGTCTACTAATTGATACAATATATACACGCCACAATCTAATCTTTCTAGAGCGAACCTGAGAATGACATTAATGGCTATATCTGCCAATATGGGTGACAGACAGCTTCCCATGGGAGTACCAAAGGTCTGGCGATACAATTTGTTATCATATATGAAGTAACTTGAATCAAAAAGAAACTCTAGGATCTCCGTAAATAACTCTTTTGGAATAGAAGTTTGTTGACTTATTAATTCTCATTTTTGATTAATTATATCCAATACCAACTATTTCGGTATATTGGTAAAAAGTCACACAGCGTCGCGTCGTACGAAACTAAGATTTGATTTTCCTGTAATACTTTTCCGTTACCCTTTTGTGGAAAAGTATCCTTGACTCTATACATATTGTGCTCTTTAAACGCTTTTGATAATATATTGGCAAAAAATCTTGTCTTGTTATTTTCATTTTAATAATACTGTAATCATTATTGTAATGATATTTTGTAGATACCTCTGATGAAGTTGCCATCAAGCAACGAAATATAAAGTGATATAAAAAATTAGTGTGAAATTATTTAAAAAAATCAGGTCGAATTTCCTGGTTTCCTGAAATAATATATATTAACAAAGTTAAAAATAAACCTTAATACATACAATTTATAAGAGATATGAGATATTATCAAGAGATCCAAACCAAATTTGGTGAAGAAACAGTAAAAACAATGAAGAACTATTCATCAACGCAAATGAAATTGGCGAGACTTCGAAATAGAAACATCTTTCTACTGAATTGCAGGAGAAGTGGTGTAATGCCCCGACACATTTTGGACAGCTGCAGAAACATAGAAGATGCTCGAGAACATAAATGAGCCATGACGGCAGCTGAAAAATTTTGTAAACGAATGAAGCAAAAAATATTAAACTGGGAAATTAAAATAACTAATAATAACATAAGAGATACTAACTTTAAGTTTAAGCAATTGATGGTTAAGTTGAGATTATTCGTACCGGATGATGTGTTCGTTCAATTTCAAGAAACGCAAAAAATAAAATATAATAGACAGTACAAGAATATTAAAAGGATACTAATACAAAAGATAAACAAATTAAAACTTGATTTGAGATATCCTGAGAGGATGCAACGGAAGATAAATCAGTAATGTCATCTAGTATGTTTAATTGCTTTCATAATTTAGTCGATAGTCTTTTCATTCTAGCTTTTCGTTTGTTAGAGCTCACTAGTCGATAGCATTGAATTATTAGGCTGATTAATCCTGTTATATCGGATGTGTAACGCTGAGCAATATGAGCAATATCTTCCTGCCCTTTAACCTCTTGCAGAAATCTTGAGAAGTCGTCAAATGTAAGTACACAGTCGGCGGCATCAAATACGCCCTTGAACTCAGCAAAGTATGGGGAATTGTCTTCTATTGTGAGAGATTTTTTGGCTTCACTATCGAGATATTGAGGTCCTCCGTCGAGGGAAGATGTCAACATACTGTTATTTACCATTGCGGCTCAAAGAAGGTATACTGCACAGAGCTCTATATAAAGTGTGAACACCTGTTTGTGTGTAAGCAAGTGGGAGTACTTCTACGAACAATGGATAGAGGTACGAATCAAACGTAAAATTTCACTTGGTCTTAAATGTGTAGTATTATTTCCCGTATGAAATGTTAAATATATCAACCAATCACTGATTATCGCAAGAAATAATGCAGTACTCAACCAATGTCGATGTCGGAAGATAATTTTTCCTCGGAATCAAATTGTTGGTTATCACTATTAGCACCAGAACAATGAGTTAGATCACTCTGATCGTCGCTCGTAGGCACAGCGTGGTAGACGATACAATACTAAACAACGAAGTTAAAACAGAAGATATAAAGGTAATCTTTTTTTACTCCTTTATTATTATTTTTTAATTCATTTATTTAACGTCGGCCTGTTTCCGGAATATGTTACTTACAGACACCAGAGATTAGGGCCACGACTCTTGGGAACTTAACCAATTCCATTTGGTCATTATGTTCTTTCACGTGCGCCTGAATTAGTCTACGAATATACGAACGATTCGATACTAAAAACTACGACATAAAGTTAATCTTTTTACGAGTTTACGAGTTTTGGCGGTTATAGATACCTTCTCATTTAATTTTTGAGCACCACAGTTCTTTTCATACAATCTTATTTTATTTCTTTATGTGATTTTAACTTTGGTAAACATATTTTTCTACACCTAAATGGAACCCAAATCAAGATGATTTACATGGTGGCATTTTAGATGTATTTTGTAGTAGGTTACACATTAAAATACAACAACTTTAGATTAAAATTTTGTTTACAAAAATTCTTAATTTATGTTTGATGTTCTTGGTAACAAAAGTAACAAGAGGAAAATACGGATATACTTTTTATTTACAAATCGTACAAGTAATCAACATAAGTACTAAAGACTAGTACATAAAATTAGCAGCTGTTTATGGTACATGAGACGAATGGTTTCGCTTCACTAAAATTTGCTTAAAGTTATGCAAACATCTACATAACAAATGGCATTGACAAAATTTACGCATCGAGGTGCAGAGGGGCGAATCCCCTGTGCACTCTTCAAAATAGGTCGGTTTTCGTAGTTGACAAAATTGAGTAAGTAAAATACGGGTAGTAGCTTAAGTATTCTTATTACGTAAAATTACTATTTATAGTATAAAAAATCAAAATGAGGTAAGCCGATATCTAATATTACAACGTAGAATATTTCACTTACACAAGATTGGTATCAAAAATAAAATATTCTTATAATTCTCTAAGATGAGTTCACTTACAACTTATATTTACTTATTTTATTAATGAAGTTGAAAAAGAGGGAATGTTTAGATTTATATTATGCATATAGAAAACAATAAAGTATAAACAATGGTGAAATCGGAATTAATAACGATGATGGCAAGATCGGTATGGTTTAGTTACCATAATAAGAGGGCAAGATAAAACAATAAACAATAAATATAAATAAAAGCTTAACAGAATATAAAACAGACGTGGGTAATTAGCAGCACCTTTAAGAGCACCCATGGTTGCTTTGGAGAAAGAGCGTGAGCAAGTGTCCATTTTTTTTAAATTTTACTATTTGTTCTTTCTTTTTATTGTTAACTAGTTTCTGATGTTCATTTTCGTTTCGTTCTTAGTCTTACAAAGTTTTGCATGAATTTCTATATCCTTTTTGAACTACAAATGATGGAAAGGGTCTCTTGTAATCAATGATATGGGAGGTGTGTGATGACCACATCTGGGGAAATTAGGAGGCACTGGTGGTAAGTCAGCCTGAGTTCCAACGTGGATAATTAGATTCATTCCTATGAGGACATGGAAAAGGAAATGGCAATGGAAGAGCCAATAACCAGGATTGTCTGCCCTGAACCTTAAAATGACGTATCCGTTATTTGGAACGGCTATGGTATCTTTGGCTGGAGGCAGACTGAAATGTCTGTGAAGCAAACCTCTTCTATCTAAATCCAAAGCGTGCTTCAGGTTGATTTTCTTTACGTTTTGGTCGGGGGATCTGCCAATACCTACGACGTTGAATGAATACCCATGAAGATGGAAAGGATGACTGAGATTTGGAGATTGGACTGAAATAAATAAAGTAATGAATACAATTCACGTAAGTTTTGCGTGACCATTTGCTTACCTTCATCTACAAGAACTACTTCTACTATGGCATTAAGAGGTATATCAATTTGATGGGTGCACATGCAGTTTTGTCCACAGTTTGCTGGCCTGTTATCTCCGTTGCAGAATTGTTCTGGGGGAATTTCGTCTAATTGGGAAATTGGCGGAGCCGGGGGGCTTTGGTAGGAAATTTCGTCTACTAAACTGATTACGTGATCACCTCCAACGGCGGCTAAAATTTTCAATTTTCCGAATGATATAATTTTGTTATAATCTGAACTTACCTAAGAATCTATTGTAAGTGTTAGGCGCAAATAATTCTTCGGGTTTATAGAAAAAGAATCGGAAGGGTAAGAAAATTTTAACGTCCGGTCTTTCTTGTAGAATGGCATCGTCAATTTTTTTGGCGTTTCTCAGCTGACTTACGCAAACTGCGTCTTTCCTAGGCCGGTTGCAAATTGCGTCCAATGGATTCATGACCTATTCAAAATGAGTTTAATCTGAGAATTTACTAATATTTCGATAAAGGACCAATGCCATTGCAATGAGGACAAAATGTTCCTTTAGAAATGGCCAACATTGTGAATTCCGCATTGGTCCTTCATTTATGTTTACCAGAGAAGCTGGCACATACCTACCTATTTTTATACAAGATTTCCTTTGGAGTTTTTTTATATTTATGTAAAAGCTATTGCACAAGCGCTTAGTTATTATAAACAGCCTTTAATTTTTGTAGAAAAAAATGTGCTAATGTATGTACAATAAATAAACATGTACAACAATAAAAACCAACACCACTGTATTTACATCAAACATCTTTATTTACGGCAAATTCCAAGTATAATACATACTTAAATTTAAAAAAGTAAACAGTACCGCAAATTATATAACGTATTTTTTAAAAGATGTTAGTTATTTAAGACTGTTAGAGCTAATTGTACAATATGGGTACGAATTGTTTTGTACAAGTACAATTGTTCCAAGCTGGGGGTCCTACATTTATCTAAAGTGGGTGAAAATACTGTACAATTAGTCTTTGAGACTAGGGCAATTCTTAAATAACTCTCTATCCTGCGTGATCGCTCCAATTTTACATCCAATATGTACACTTAATATACAAATCAAATTAAAACAAATAATAACTAATTGTGAGTAAAACGAGACTACTGCTGCGTGGAGAATTGTAAACAAATAATTAACGTATAAAAATATATGCTTTAAATTAAGGGTTGAAAAAATATAAAATAACCTCTCAAGTCAATACTGATAGTAGTAAAATATACAAATCGTTTAAGTATTAAAATAGTTATAAAATATATAGGACGAAATCCAAGTAAAATACAAAGTTTCCACGGGAATTTGGGCATAGAATGTGTCTGAGAGTAAAATTGTCGGCTCGATTATTGCTGGAACTTTTGTAGTTTATCCGAATTTCATGAGTAAAGCGAATCTACGAATATTTACACAAGTCATGCAAGTTTCTGAATTTTCACTTTATGTACAGACATGCTTCTTAAGTTTGGGACAGCACCACAATTATTGCTATTCAAAGGGGCGTCATTAACAAGAGGACAATAAAAAGAATGAAAAGTATTGCCAGTGTTCTTATCAACGTTAGGTTCTTCTAAAAGCTGTAGTAAATTAGAAGTCAAGAGTGTAGAAGGCTTATGTAGAATTGTATAGAAGGCAAGAAAATGAGATTTTACTAAAAATAGTGTACAGAGATAGGGTGTAAAATTGTAGGAGTAGTAGTGGTGGTGGTTGACTATGTGAGTAAGTAACTGTTTGGATGTGTGACAGAGAAATGAGAAATTGTTAGTAACGGAATAATAAAGTAAAAGGAAATAAAAACAGTGGCAATAAAGTTTGGAACAATAACTGAGAAGTAGTAGAGACAAGGTTGTACTTACCTATGTATGGCAGATTTTAACCATTCAAATTACTTCATAAATACATAAATATAGTTAATACTAAAGATTACAAAATTTCGAAATGGCAAGAAAAATCAATTTTCACAGCTTAAAGTAAAATACAACTAAAAAACATAAAACTAAAATACATAAAACAAAAACAAAGGTGGACAAATGGGAACGTTTAGTTAGTAGTTGGCAGTTTCTGAGCTACTTCGCTTTAGGTTACGTGTTCTACTGCTAATGGTTACGTATTAAAGTTGTTTTACAGTAATAAGTCTATTATTTGTGTCGTCAGCACTGTGTTATCTCTTATAAGGAACTGTAAGGTTCCATTTGTCCTGCCATGAAAATTGTGAAGATGTAGCTTTTTGTTAAATTTAGGTCAAAATTGGTTTTCTTCGAGCTAGGCGTGAAATTAAAATTTAAACGAAAACAAATTGAAAAAGGACCATGATCGAACGAAAAAATAAACAGTTACTCCTCCCATTCGTACTAAATCTTGTTTGCGTCTAGGGAAATTTGCGGGACGTGGTCGCCACAAGTTGGGAAACCTGGAGGGATCGGAGGGAGGTCTGCATGGGTGCCGACTTGGAGGACGAGGTTCATTCCTATGACTATGTGGAAGAGGAAGTGGCAGTGGAAGAGCCAGAAACCTGGGTTATCAGCTCTGAACCTGAGGACGACGTAGCCGTTATTCGGGACGGCTATGGTGTCTTTAGCTGGAGGCAAATTGAATTGCCTGTGGAGGAGGCCTTGTCTGTCAAGGTCCAAGGCATGCTTCAAGTTGATTTTCTTCACGTTTCTGTCGGGAGACCTGCCAATACCTATTACGTTGAAGGCGTAACCGTGCAAGTGGAACGGATGAGAGAGATTGGGCTGTTGGACTGTTGAGTAGAAAACAAATCGTTAAATCTTCGAAAACAAGTGAAGAAGTAGGAGTTTATTCTTACCTTCATCGACTAGTACAACTTCCACGATAGCGTTCAAAGGAATGTCGATTTTATGGGTACACATGCAATTTTGACCACAATCAGCTGGTCTATTGTCACCGTTGCAAAACTGTTCAGGGCTGATGTCGTCGTATTGGGAAATCAATGGAGTTGGAGGAGCCATGTAAGATATTTCGTCGATTAAACTTATGACGTGGTCTCCATTTGGCGCGACTGTAACACAAGAGGAATTTTTGAAACTATAATTAGTTTATTATAAAGTTTGGGTACTCATGGACCTTGTTCTGCGTTGAGAATGACTGATGTGAATGAATCCTGATTTAACCAAAACAAATAAAAAACCGTACTTACTTAAATGCCTATTGTAAGTGTTTGGTGCGAACAAATCTTGAGGATTGTAGATGTGGAACCTGAAGGGCAAGAAGATCTTCACGTCTGGGCGCTCTTGAAGTACGCCAGGATCGATTTCCAACGCGTTCTTGAGCTGGTTGACGCAGATGGCGTCGTTTCTCTGAATGTTGCATCTTGCGTCCAGCGGGTTCAAGACCTAGCCGAATCGAAAAAACCTTTGCATTCTATATACACAAATTTACAGAAAGCACCCCGCAAGGACTTACCAATCATTTTATATAGCTTGCTTGCGACAAAAAATCAATACTTTATTCCTTAATATACATAGTGTGGTGTTATGTACAAAACCTTATTTATAATACAAAAGAAAATCAAATCCATCCAAATGCACTATGCTTTATAAAAAACCTTCACCTTTGGCACTAAAATATGTACTTGATTTGACCTTAAACCCTTAACCAATCTTTGGAAGATCAAATCAAATAGTTATTGTACGGTATTGTGTTATGTACAATTTTTTTGTAGGTTCTTCAAAAAAATTTTGTTTGCTTTGATTTATTTACAGGATTTGTTTCTGCAGCAAGCATTTTATATTCAAGGCGGTATGTACAAACATGACTTACCACACCCTGTGGTAGACCGACATCGTAAGTAGGCGCTTGGGAGGTTGGTTGGTAAGGTCCTCTAGCGTATCTGAGGATGGCTAATTGTTGGGCTCTTCGGATGCCACACTCTCCCAAACCTCTCAGTTGGATCCAGTAGGCTCCAACAGGTTGGTCAGCATTTATAACAAAGTCGTATCGTTCCCCAGAGAACGAGATGATGGTGTTAACTTGGACAGGATGCACAGGTTCGCCATCTGTGGCGATAAGGGTCAGATCGTGTCCCTGGATGGTAAGCTGAGCAGGACAAACTGAAGCGAAGGAGTTGATCATCCTGAACCTGTACCTCCTTCCTGGCGTGATGGTGAAAACTTCCAAAGGAGTGTTAGTCATGAAGCCGGTGTTGGGGTCCCTGAATTGGCCTTTGCCGTTGATCAACATGCTCTCAGGGTCTTGGCCGGTGTTGACGGCGAGTCTTCCTGGGAACCTTTCCGCGGCATCTTCGTGCATCCAATCACTCAACAGCATGATGTGGGTGGTGAGGTCGTAGTCGTACAAGTTGCTGTTTGGATCCTTGCTGGGCGCCTGGCGGATGACCACGCTCCCGTAAAGACCGTCCATCTTCTGAAGGCCAGTGTGAGCGTGCCAGAAATGGGTACCTGCATTTCCGGCGATCCACTGGTACCGGAAGGTGTTGCCCTGTTGGATGGGACATTGAGTGACGAAAGGAACGCCATCGTAGTACTGAGAGCCTCTTTGCCAAATTCCGTGCCAGTGAAGGGTAACTTCCATGCCTTCCATGTGGTTCTCCACGTCTATGACGACTTTGTCACCTTCGCATACTTGGATGGATGGACCAGGGATCATACGATTAGCGGTGAGGATTCCTCTCTCAACTCCATCGGCTAAGACGCACTGACATGTGGACCACACTGTGTTCGTAGCGTTTGGAGTACATACTTGACAAGCACTAGAATTAAGAATTTGTAAATCAAAATATTGTTTTGAACATTTTAGTTACTCTTAAACAAGTACGACTAGTTTATAACATAGCTACCATGTGAGTTTGTATGAGATTATAAATCACGCTAGAAATTTAGTTAGTACTAATTTATACATTAGACCACATATGAAGATCTGAGTATATTCATTAGAGAGTGTTCAACAGCGAATTTGTCAATACAAATTAAGCACAAAACTCTTCGTCTTATTCACACCATCCCAGCCGTTCGAAAATTTATATTCAAAATGAATTGCACCTGCATACATTTGAATATTTTAAGCAATGTGTTTGACAAACCGACGACAGGTAATATTGCTAGTTGATAAACAATAGCAAATATTGAAAAAATTGATTTATTCCCATTTCACCCATGCATATAATTACCTACAACTGAAGATCTTTCCTTCGTTTATATAAATACGACAGCCGTACCTCCTTGTGTATGCAAATAAATTTGCACAATGAACCGAATGTAGGTTGTCATTTCCATAACTAATAATTAAGACACTATTTGTTATGGCAATAATATTTTCCATTGTCGAACTTGCGAAACAGGCGATTTATAAATTTCTTAAGGCGATTACGCCGATGACATTAAGTACACACTTATTGCCTTATAGGTATTTTGCGACTTGTGCATTATACCAGTGATCTCTATAGAATGCGTTTGCACAAGAAACATTGGCTCCAACTTTAAGCTCTAATTATGCTTTTTTTGGGCGAAAAACATGAAACAATTTTCTGCGCGGTAATTCTCTAGGTCACAAAAGAAATAAATAACCTATAAATGGACGAGTGAAAGTGCACTTTAATTGTTGTAAATAAATTAATTTGTAATAATTACAAAAAGCGCCTGCAGCGTTTACATGCAAGCCGCTTTTGTGAAACATTTACGTTGACTTTTTTCTGCGCCATAAATTAGAAATAATACGCACAGATACTAATTGATGTTGTGCATTAATTAAATTGTACTACATTTCAATTAAAGCGATGATTGTATTTACAAAATGGTGAAGTCCGGGCGCGGTTAAATCCCAAATATCCACGTAATAAATTGCCTAACTGTCTATTAAATTGGTTCTACCAAAATTGAAACGCAATTGGATCACGATTTATTCATGTATTAATTTGTTTATGTTTTAAATTATTTCTGCTGCCATTTTATTTCGTAACCGGGACATGGGTGTTCAATTTAGGAACTTTTGATAAAGTTAGCAAAGCCCGGACTAACTTGTACCATGTTTCCAAACAACTTTCACAGAAACCCGCACATATCCACAACACCATTTAATTATTACGTGGTATTGCGTTTCTATACGAAATCCTTATGCAGAGATTTCGCGATCCTTAACTCGGGATAATAATTACGGCGTTTCCTTATTAAAATCAAATAATACAATTTGCATATGACTCGCAATTATGAAATAATGCAGCTGCCGCACAACTATAAAATTAGAAATAATTAGAAATCGACAGACGCTACAATGTGAATCTCTTCTGTTTACTGTTTGCAATAATTAAATGTAAATGCTAATCTGGCGATTAAAGAAGAGATCTTTATTGCTAATAAGGCAGGCATGCGTGTGTGCTCATTAATATAATTCAATTAGAAGACTATAAGAGTAATTAATCTCTTCAAGAAGACCCCCACTACAATAATACGCCAATTTGAACTCGAAACGTTATGGTGCTTAAATAATCGCAAGTTTAAAATGAATAAAACACAGGTTAAGCCCACATTTCGCGCCAATCATGTTGAATATATTCCGCAAGGGCGGAATATTTCAGAAACAGGTGCTAATGAGAAGAAATTATAAGTTAATTATTGCAAAAGATCTTATTAAAATATGTCGTATTTCGAGACTCGCGCACTTTAATTATCAAATCTGTAATTTCGACTTGTGATCTAGTTTCGAAACCAGTCGATGTCGAAATTTTTAATTTCGCTTTTTTAATGCGCGCGTGTGTGTGCACCTACGTGGATTAAGTTTATACATTCCAAAACTACTTATTATAAATCTGTATAAAAAATTTAGGATACATTCTTAGTATACGACCTAATATACTAGATAATTTGCCGGCAATGAATAAAATCGTGTTAATGAATAATTTGTTTAAACTTACGCTCCCAAGACGGTGTAGTATTCCAAAGTGAAGTGGTAGTAGCAAATTCTCGGAGGCTCGCCTTCTCTGCAAGCCCTAGCGCACTCTTCAGGCGAAGAAAGTGAAGGATTTTTCCTCAGCTCAGCGGTGGCCGAGGTCCTGTAGTCTAAGTGTTTGACCCCTGTGCCGCTGAAAGGTGACGAGGATGAAGGTCCTGGGACTCTTTTACCACCAGATGGTGCCCTGAATCTGGAGGAACCCGTAGAACCAGAGGCCAGAGCTGGATGAGTTTGCACTAAGCCATGCGTCGAGGAGAAGAAGTCTGAGTTGTCTTGGAAGTCAGCTGTGTTTACCGCGTCTTGTTGCCACCATGACGCTGACGTCGATTGGTCGTTTGCTAAAAAAAAGTTTTTGGTTTTAATGATAATAAATAGGTAATAATATAACAGAGCGAGACGTCACAAAAACAATAATTAATAATTCATTAGGATTGCTTTCATAAAATGTACCTACTTATAATTTTGCATTCTTCGTCTTTTACTACTAACTATAGCATTCAAAACGTATTTTAACATTTACAATTAATTATGTTTAAAAAAAACTTGTTGTTTAGACACTAAATGGAAAATAACAAGGGAGTTTTAATAATAATAATATAATAAAATTGCAGAAATAGGAGAATGTCATTTAAGAGAGAAAGATATGATAGATGTAATATATTGAAGGATAATACATTAACACAAGATGCATTTTAGGAATTTCTTTGAAGAAAAAATGCACTACTTGTTATGAATTTTTTATAAATTTACTCATGAGTTATTTTATATTATGTTGTTATATGTAACGCAAGTCCTATTAAAATTATTGCAAGTATTACAATAAATGTATATTAAAGAGTATATGTTTGTCGTGTTAATCCATTACTTACCAGAAGGTCTTATTAAAACAAAAAGTACTAAGTCGTTCTTAGTGAAAAATTGGAATTGTTGTTGTTTTAATATCTATAGGAACTTTTCACTTTCAGTCTATATTTTATTATTTTAGAATATTATAATATGTTCCTAAAATAATAAAATATAGACTGAAAGTGAGAAGATGCATTTTATTTTACATTAATTATAATTTTCAATAAAGTTTAAACCAAGTAACTTTTTTTGTTAGCTCGAAGATTTAAAAACGTCAATTTAACATACGAGTAAGTTAAAACAACAGGTAAGTATGGTGATTCAAACAATAAAGTTAATATAATGATATAAGTAGATCGTACTTCAACTATTTATTATGTTAAATGCACAACCGGTTTCGGGTTATATACCCATCTTACTACAAAAACATGAGTTATTAAATAAATGTAGAAATAAAATATTACTTATTGTTACTTATTAATTAGATATGAAAAATATTAAAATTAATTGTCCTATGTAATTAAATTATTGATGTAAATAACGGAGTATATTCAATTAGCAATTGTTCGTTTAAACAGTGGATATGTTGTTTTTTTAAACGATGTATTTCCATTGCTTCTAATAAACTAAGTTTATCTC
>JAWQRP010001420.1:0-19284 GCA_033557875.1 Quadriops clusia | reverse complement strand
GGCGGCGTCGGCAAGCGGCTAAGCCGTCGGTGGGCGGCGGCGGCCAGCGGGTGGCGGCAGGAGGGTGGCGGTGGCCATTTGGCAGTCGGCGGGTGGCGTCCGGTAGGAGGCGTCCGGCGGGTGGTGTCGTCGGTCGGCGTGGGCGGGTGGCCGTCGGGGCGCCAAGGGCACGGCACCCGGCAAAAGCATGGCAAACAGGAAGATTTAAAATCGCCCCGAACACCCCCACTCGGGGGTGAGGACTTGGGGCGAGACGCGAGGGATAAGGGACGAGGGATGTTGCGGCGTGCGAGCGGTTCTGGTGGCGATGCCACTGCCATTGCCATTGCCAGTGCCAGTTGCAGATGCAGATTTAGTAGCCACGAGCGTCTGGCCCAGAGATATAGCTACAGAGGGCACTTGTCACCAATAATAATAAGGACAGCACGTAGTTAAGAACCTGTCGCTTCTAAACGACAACGCCAGACGTCGATTTGCATGCATAATGGCGGCCAGGCCGGAAGGGCTCGGGCTCGGCCTTCTGCAGAGAAATGCGTGCCGACCCGGGAAATAAATAAACTAGCAATTAATACTGGACGCCCTGTTCTTGATCTAATCGCTCCTCTTAGACTGAGGGGGATTAGCCGCGTCAAATTGCTACGCCCTTTCGCCGGGACGTAAAAACTGCACCTTAGTTCAAGGTTAAAACCAACATTTTTGAAGTTAAACCAAAGTCCTAACCAGGGTGTTACCCATCGCTAGGGTGCGATGGGTTACCCCTTGAACTCCCACACGATAGTCGCAATCAAACTTTCTTAGTAGGTATGGCGCCGCTTGGGCTCACCTTGAACATGCGTAACTTCGGGTTTAATCTGTGACCAGCACCTAAGTGATTCCATATCTACTCCTGAAGTACCTTCAGAGGCTCCCCCTCAGTTGCTTGCTTATTGAAATGAAGCGAACAAGTGACTCTCACTACTTCAATGGACAAGTTGTACAAAATCATTTTTTCTACAAATGTCGAAAAATGACTGGATACAATTAATCTGTTGTGCCGCTTAGTCTCTCCCTATGCTAAGGATGGATCGGCCTCAAGGACAAATACGATGTGCCACTCAACCCCGTTCATAAAACAAATGTAAAATAAATACTCACTGCACTTTCACAAACCTTAATCCTGGTCACGGCACCACTGTGACATACGGATTAAGCACGACAATTAGGACAAGTCTTACAAAATTTTTAAGTTAAGAAGTTTTACTAAATTAGTTTAAGAATGAACTTTTTATATTCCAGCAAGTGCGACGGATCCCCAAACAAAATATTTATCGGGGCATTATTTAAATTTCCATAACAGCTGAATTATCACTTTTTCATGTAGCGGAAAATCGGGAAATTGTAAAATGCATGCAAATGGCGCGGGCGTCGCGACGCGCCCTAGCCATGGGGAATTGGAGGCGCATGTGATACGGAAACAGAGGATGCCATCCGGAGTAATAGGATTTTCTTTTGCCAGATTTGCACTTGTTGGAGTTGGAAATCTAACCAGCGGTCGAATATTAACAGACGCCCTCCCCCGTTGAATCAAACTATTACATTTAACTTTCCCCGAACCGGCCTGATGAGATGTGAAGCCTTGTGGGCGATGCCGCCTCTGGGCTCCAAATCTAAATAAGTTTTTTCCAAGACGCGCACTTCTGAACGTATGAATTGTTTTATGAAAAACTTCTGATTCGATGCATTTTGGAAACGTTATACTTCTTTGCATAGTATTCTTTGCATAGTTTGTTCTTTGCATAGTATTCTTTGCATAGTATTCTTTGCATAATATTCTTTGCATAGTATTCTTTGAATAGTATTCTTTGCATAGTATTCTTTGCATAGTTTGTTCTTTGCATAGTATGTTCTTTGCATAGCATGTTCTTTGCATCACTCTCTCTCTCCAAAAAATAATCGTACGAATGAATATTTCAAAGGTTATAGGAATAAAACCCGCAGCTAAACTTCGGAAATTAGTTTTTTCGTGTTTTATTTCCGCGGGAGCGAAAGCAAATAAAGGTCCCGTTACAAATCCGGCGTTAATTGCTGTTGTGGCGTTTAGCGTTTCGGAAGTGTTGTGCCCACAAGGGCAAATATGTTTTATTTAATCTCGCCGATCGCGGACCCGCCCGAACGCAAGAAACAATTAATTCAAGATTTTCCCCTAAACCACGCATAACTTCGCATATTTCAGTTCGAAAGGCAGCAAATTGCAGGAACGCCGTCTTGCAGGTCGACGTCGAGCGCCGGATGTATTCGGGCGTAATTTACAATTCAACTTTTTAAATCAATATTTACTAAATAAATAGGAGTTCGAAATGTAAGCAATTAAGTGATGCTCCCGGAATGAGATCGTTTCTGTTATTAGTTTATATTTACATTGTATACAACATTCTTAAGTTGATATTGATTTTGGAGGTAGCGGAGGTTTTTAAGAAAACACATCGGATCGGTTTCGTCAGGCAGCAGACCGCAGCCCTCAGCCTCAGGGCTTCCGGTCCTCAGCCGTTAGAAATCGGGATTCAGATTTGGCGGTGGCATTGACTTTAGCATCATCGACATCAAGGGTAACGTCTGGTTCTGATTCAACTTCAACTTCAGATTCAGATTCACTTTCAGACGCAGCTTCAGTTTCTGATTCAGCTTCAGACTCAACCTCAGCTTCAGACTCAATCTCAGCTTCAGACTCAACCTCAACTTCAGACTCAACCTCAGCTTCAGACTCAATCTCAGCTTTAGACTCAACCTCAGCTTCAGATTCAACCTCAGCTTTAGACTCAACCTTTGGTTCAGATTGAACCTCAGCTTCAGATTAACCTCAGCTTCAGACTCAACCTCATCTTCAGACTCAACCTCATCTTCAGACTCAACCTCAGCTTCAGACTCAACCTCAGCTTTAGACTCAATCTCAGCTTTAGACTCAACCTCAGCTTCAGATTCAACCTCAGCTTTAGACTCAACGTCAGGTTCAGATTGAACCTCAGCTTCAGATTAACCTCAGCTTCAGATTAACCTCAGCTTCAGACTCAACCTCATCTTCAGACTCAACCTCATCTTCAGACTCAACCCCAACTTCAAACGTAACCACAGCTTCAGACTCAACCTCAGCTTTAGACTCAACCTCAGCTTCAGATTCAACCTCAGCTTTAGACTCAACGTCAGCATCAGATTCAACTTCAGCTTCAGGTTTAACTTCAGCTTCAGACTCAAACTCAGCTTCAGACTCAGATGGCAACTTCAACTTCCGCTTCAACTTCACACTGAGATTCAGATTCGGATTCAACTTCAGAATCAATGTTAGACCCAGCGTCAAGTTCAGACTCAACCTCAGATTCAGGTTCAAACTCAACCCCACATTCAGGTTCAGACTCAACCCCAGATTCAGGTTCAGACTCAACCTCTGATTCAGCTTCAGATTCAAATTAAGAGTCCGCTACAAACTCAGCTTGAAGTTCAGTTTCAGGTTCGTTTTCAGATTGAGGTTCAGCTTTAGTCAGTTTCTCCATCAGCAGCGCGGACGTGTAAACATTTATTCTCGATTTCGCATATTGGGAACGCTTGCTTATTCCCTTTTAAATTTATTGGGGGTGAATTAAGGTCCGCGTATTTGCATTTATTTTTCCTGGAGTAGCGCTTGAACTTCAAAGTACTGAAGAACTGAAAGAACTGTTATGTATTAGTATATTCAAGTTGAGCACAATTTGTGGGAAATGGTGGAGAAACAAATGATGTAGAAACATATGATGTAGAAACAAATGATGTAGAAACAAATGCTGTAGAAACAAATGATGTAGAAACAAAAGATGGAGAAATAAATAAACGATTTTGTACTTGAATGCAAGTTTCAAAAGATAATGTTATTAGATGACAGAAAACTTATTCTAGAAGCGATTGGGCATTTAAGAAGATAGTGAGTAATTAGGGCAATTGTGTGAACTAAACGACAAACTAAAGGGTGAAATAAACGACAAACTAAAGGATGAAATAAACGACAAACTAAAGGGTGAACTAAAACGAAGTAAAGAACGGATTAAGGGACAAACGAAAGCACGCAACCAAAGGAAGAACTGGACGGCAAACGAAGGACCAATTAAACAATAAATTAAAGGACCAACTGACGATGAACTAAGGGAGAATGGCAACAAAAATATAAAGAAAAACGAAATAACGGTCCTGCAGTCGCACGACGCAATGGAAATTATTTCCGCGTTAGCTTGCCGGTGATTAGTGAGGAACATTTAGTGACAGATAGCGGCAAGTGCGGTTGACTCGAAATGGATTAACAACATAAAAGTGGTAGGTAATGGTGATGGTAATTAAAGCGAGGAGAGCCGAGTGTGGCACGTGTGGATCTCAGATGTTGTCATACAATAACTCGAACCGGAGTAAAAAGCAATTTCACTAAAACCCGAGGGTGCAGCTAGACGCGTCCGCTCGCGACAATGCTCAACGAGTTCTCTTGTAATTGCTGCCGGGACCAACTCAACCGAACTCCAAACCCGGCGATTCCGCGACGCCATGCGTCGCGATGCACCGCGGACGCCGGAAAGGGACAAACCACATCACACCCCCTTGCGATGGAACGGGACGGGGCGATACATCACCCCTCACCCTCTGCCCTCTGTCTTCCATCTCGGCCCCCCATCGGAGGAAGATACCCTAGCAGGGGCTGGGACCACCCTTGGAAAAATTTCCTATTAGGCGAACTATCTCCATAAAGACTACATTTAAGACAAAGTATACATCGAGCCCTTGGGGTTGAAGAGTCTGATGGGTTGGGCAGTCTAGGGAGGTAAACACTGCGAGGAGTATTGATGATTCTGTAGAAGTGAAGATTCTGTAGAGGTGAAGATTTTGAAGAGGTGAAGATTCTGCAGAGGTGAAGATTTTGAAGAGGTGAAGATTTTGTAGAGGTGAAGATTTTGAAGAAGTGAAGATTCTCTAGAGGTGAGGATTTTGAGGAGGTGAAGATTCTGTAGAGGTGAAGATTTTGAAGAAGTGAAGATTCTGTAGAGGTGAAGTTTTTGAAGAGATGAAGATTCTCTAGAGGTGAAGTTTTTTAAGAGGTGAAGATTCTGTAGAGGTGAAGATTTTGAAGAGATGAAGATTCTCTAGAGGTGAGGATTTTGAAGAGGTGAAGATTCTCTAGAGGTGAGGATTTTGAAGAGGTGAAGATTCTGTAGAGGTGAAGATTTTGAAGAGGTGTAGATTCTGTAGAGGTGAAGTTTTTGAAGAGGTGAAGATTCTCTAGATGTGAGATTTTGAAGAGGTGAAGATTCTGTAGAGGTGAAGTTTTTTAAGAGGTGAAGATTCTGTAGAGGTGAAGATTTTAAAGAGATGAAGATTCTCTAGAGGTGAAGATTTTGAAGAGATGAAGATTCTGTAGAGGTGAAGATTTTAAAGAGGTGAAGATTCTCTAGAGGTGAAGATTTTGAAGAGGTGAAAATTTTGTAGAGGTGAAGATTTTGAAGAGGTGAAGATTCTGTAGAGGTGAAGATTTTTAAGAGGTGAAGATCCTCTAGAGGTGAAGATTTGAAGAGGTGAAGATTCTGTAAAGGTGAAGATTTTGAAGAGGTGAAGACTGCAGCGTTGAACACTACAGAAAGGACGGTTCTGACGAGTTGAAGATTCTGAGCACTTGAAGATTTTAGAGAATTGAACGAGCCGGCGAGTTGAAGATCATGCACCAAATCTGGAAACCTCCAAAACCTCCTGAAAAGTATCCACGCTGGAAATACCGACTCCAAACACACCAGCACCTTCTTTCTAGCCAAGCGTTCACAATGCAACAAAAGAGCATTGTGTTTACGTGTACGAGAGACATTCAGAGTTCTTGTCGCCACATCAGCCTGCACTTACCAGAAAGAATACGTTGGCTTTCGCATTTGCTTCCGACACCGGGCTCGCTCTGAGGTGTTCTATTTAGGAACACTCGGGGGTTGTTTGCTGAATGCACATACAACCTCTCCTTTGCATTTTGAGAACGCAATGAACCGCAAAAATAAGGGACACCAATTGGAGAATTGGAACCGATGAATGACGAATGATGAAGGATGAAATCACAACTGATAGATGATGAAATGACAACTAATAGATGATGAAATAACAACTGATTGATGATGAAATGACAACTGATAGATGATGAAATGACAACTGATAGATAATGAAATGACAACTGATAGATAATGAAATGGCAACTGATATATGATGAAATAACGAATGATAAATTGAGAAATGATAAAACACCGAAAGTTGATATCACCAGGCTTTGATAATAATACAAGATTACATTCCTCTGCAACTAACGCTACTAATGGTGAATGGAGGAATAATAAAAAAAGTAACTGGCAGGAAGGAGTTGTTAACATAAATGAAGTATGTAAAGAAACGTTGATGCAAGAGTTTCCCGGCAGCTAGGGAGAGCGGTTCTTGCAAAATTGATATTTAAGTGGGAGCTCTCGGAAAAGCTCCCAATTACAGCAAATCGAAAAATTTATTGATGACTCCCCCAGCAATATTCATTTATTCGCCGCAAGTTCACATTGCAGTAGTAGAAATTATGCAAATCACTTCATTAGACGCGGTTTTAACGACCCCCTGCGAAGGGGCCTGATTATTGCCTAACATTTTCCACCCCTCTGATTCGCCAACTTCGATGACCACCGACACGGCTTAAAAATAAGCTGAAAAAATGTTCTTAAAAGCGCATTCTGAATAGAGGATGGGAAGTTTAATTAGAAATGTTGATGGAATAGTTTTAGATATCTTCAGAAACCTGACCAGTTTCTGTTTCGCCGTAGTCCAGTGTAATTTATTTTATAAGTCCTGATACCGCAGGCACCAGCAACCGTTATTTTTCTAAATCCTGAAACCGCAGGCAACGGTACAGACTAGTAATTCTTATCAATGAGTTATCTAAATATTTCACAAGTCCTTTTAATTGAGGCCACCGAATCAAAGTCTAAGTCCTCTCCCGATTGTTACGATTTTGATTAACACCGTCAGTTTGGGGCACTCCTAGTGAGTTTTACCATTTTGCATGCCGAAACCTGCACCGTGTAATTCTTGAATTTATCCATCTAGATCAGTCCTCCTAATGTGAAGTTCACTCCTAATATGAACATCACTCCTCCTAATATGAACTTCACTCCTAATATGAACTTCACTCCTCCTAATATGAACTTTACACCTCCTAATAGGAACTCCACTTCCCCTGATTTGAACTCGAGTCTCCGTAATATGCTCCTCCACCCCATTATTTTAAATCCTCGGGCTCCTAGTCGGTATTGTAGTTTTCGCGGAAAAGAGCTTAGTCCTTGTGACATGCATCTGGTGCAACAAGGGTAGAGCAGAGGAGAAGAGCAAAGGAGGGCAGGGCAGGTAAGACCTGCGGCATCAATATTATAATTTGTCGCTGTTTTGGAAAAGCGGGCTTTGGACGCGGGCAAGCAGAAGAAAAACTTAGACACGAAAAGTTTCCCAGCAGTCGCGGCCGAGGCGGGCCGACGCGGGCAAGAGCGGGAAGGAGCCTTCCTAGCACGTTGCCTAAGAGGAAAACTTTTGTTTAATTTTGTTTGGTTTGACGTTAAGCTCGCTTTCTGTCACTTTCATCCCGTCTTCTTCGGCGGGCGCTCCGTTGTTAAGCGCCGTGTTGTTCCCAACAATATTTGTTTTAGTCCCATTTAGAAGTTTATGCATAGTTGCGTGTATTGTGGCGAGCGGTCGCCCACCCGGCCGAGTCAGCATTGGTATCCCGCACCACAGAACAAGTCGAGGAGCCCTAAACGCGAGACGCTGCCTCATCGAAACACCTCTCTCTCTCTCTCTCTTCTCTCGCTCTCTCTCTCTCTCTCTCTCTTTCTCTCTCTATGTCCTTATTTCTCTCTTAATTTCCCTCTTTTTCTCTCTCTCGATTTCTCTCTCTCTCTCTCTCTTTCTCTCTCTCTCTCTTTCTCTTTCTCTTTCTCACTCTCTCTTTCTCTCTCCGTCTCTCTTTCTCACCCTCTCTTTCTCTCTATTACCTTATGTATTGTGACAACACAAAAATCCAAACTCTTAAAACTGAGTTGAAACTCGAATACAACCAGGAAAGCCAAACCTTGCAAAAGCCTTTCCACCGCTGATTGTAACCTCCCTGATTTGCGTGATAAAAATGGGCTCCAAAGGATTAAAACGTCACAGTATTTATCTCTATATCTCTTCTTGTCTCTCCCTAAATTTTATGTTTTTACATATCGTATAGAGTTTGAAAAGAACCTTCAAATGAGGTGCTAGAGATAGAGTGATTAGAGTGATAGGGATTTATCGTATTTAAATTTTGAGGGAAATGAGAACCCCCTTTTTTAGGGTTAATGTATCAACATTTACACTTATGTCCAGAGCCGTGCGGTAAATTTCCTCAGTATGACGTCAGTCTTCGAAAAGTCGTCCTTTACGGCTACTTTGTCTCCCTTATGGTGCCGCCAGATGTTAATGTCTCTCCATATCATAGCATAGCATAGCATTAAGATATAATAGCATTAAGATATATTAGCATTAAGATATAATGCAATAAGATATAATGCAATAAGATATAATGCAATAAGATATAATGCAATAAGATATAATGCAATAAGATATAATGCAATAATGTTTAATATAATACAAAAATCGGTAAAAGGAAAATTTACAACCTGTTGGTGTTTGACAGTTGACTTATCTCTTAATTTGCCTATTGTCGCGAATATATCCAAAATCTGTTAAACAAGTATTATATAATTCCTTAAGCCTTAATAGAAAGTTGTGCAAGCTTTTAGAATTCCATAAGCGACTAGTGACCAGAGAATCAGTTAGTTAAAGGTTTGTAAAATATTTCGGGGAGGTTTATTAAATTTGTCGGAACAAGAATATATAGAGACAGCAACCCAGTTCGGAGTTGGTCCCTCGTTGGATTTCGGGTGAGGGTAGATTTAGGGTTGCATCTGGGGTTGGATTTGGGGTTGGGACTGGGAATGAGGTTTAGGTCCTAAGTTGGGGTTTAAGGTATGGGGCTGGTGTTCTCGTTCAGGACTGAAGTCTATATTCAGGACTGGAATGTTCTGGGCTAGAATCCGTGTTCAGGATTGGTGTGTTCAGGGTTGTAGTCATTGTTTAAGACTGTGTTCTGAATTGTAGTCCGTGTTCAGAGTTGGAGACTGTGTGCAGAGCTTTATTCTGTGTTCAGAGCTTTAGTTTGTGTTCAGAGTTTTAGTTTGTGTTCAGAGCTTTAGTCTGTGTCCAGAGATTTAGTCTATGTTTAGCGCTGGTGTCCCCGTTCGACGCCGAAGTCTCTGTTACGGTCGAGTTCGGGTTGGAGTTGGGGTTGAAGCTGGAGTTTGGGACGAATCGGTTGGGGTTAGCATTAGGTCAACGCGAGACGAGACGGGGTTCGATATGACACGGGCGTTGAAATCGAACCGGTCCAATAACTTGTATCGGCAGCGAGAGATCGTCAGTCGTAATCCACTTGGGTCCGACACTTGGAATCTATACTTTTTTGCGATAACGTCAGTTGTAATTTAGTAGCTGGTTTGATTACTATATGGCACCTCCGCGTTCCGAATCCCCAATAGACCTTCGGTCGACGTCATCTATTCGATGTCCACTCTTTGACGCCCACGAACTGAGACCGACAACGCCGTGGACGCCACCGTATACCCTCGCCAGCCCTATGGCTCCCTCTGTCCCTATCGGTCTCTCTGTCCCTATCGTTCCCTCTGTTCCTATCGTTCCCTCTGTCCCTATCGTTCCCTCTGTCTCTACCACCCCCCGTCTCTACCACCCCGACCCCTACCACATCGCGCCCCTACCACCCCCGATGTCCTGTGGAATCCTCCTTGTCGGAATGTACGATCGAGGGGTGGCTAATGCTGTCAATTGCTTTACTTACTCATCCGTTGACCCTCTATCGCCTCGGACACCCCCATCCCCGCCTTCACATGCTGCTGCTTCGCTGCTGTCTTCCAATCTAGACATTTATAATCGGTGGATCGGGAAAATCACGAGGATATATAGACTGGTAATCCTTCAGGAGATTTATTCCGGTGCTTTTTTCACTTCAGGTGTGTAGGAAGTTTAAAGTTTAGAGGTTTAAACGCAGGTGCTGAACTCAACAGTGTTGTTGAAACTCAACTTAGTCTTGAAACTCAACTTAGTCTTGAAACTCAACTTAGTTTTGAAACTCAACTTAGTCTTGAAACTCAACTTAGTCTTGAAACTCAACTTAGTCTTGAAACTCCACTTAGTCCAGTCTTTCAGTCCGGCCTTACATTCACCTCCAAAACATAAACGTCAATCATAGAACTTTAGTAGGTTCGGTGCCACCTGAGCCCAAATGTCGCCATATTTACCTAACGTTCACTCCTAGAACCATCCCGTGAGCACTAATTCTAACAATCGTTTTTGTTCCAGTTGCAGTATCCGGTTTCGAGCCGGACTTCCTCTACCCTCTGGAAAATATGACGGTAGCCCAAGGGCGAGACGCGACCTTCACCTGCGTGGTGAACAACCTAGGGGGATACAGGGTGAGTGGGGAACTCGCCACAGCACGGGTGTGTATACATCTTATAATACTGAGTGTGCACTGGGCCGCAGTCTGACCGGAGGCCGTCAGAGCGTCAGACCGGAAGTCCGGCAGACGACGGTCTTGCCTGCCAGGCTGCGTCACCCTCACATCTGCACCAGAGCACTGCATCTCTGCACTCGCACCACTGGCACACTTCGCTTAACAGAGTCTGTTTCTTGCCAAACGGTTACAGTTACGATTACCATTCGTCTTACGGTTCCGGTTGCAATTTAACCTAAATAATCCTCGGTGTTTTCAAAAAGATATGACCTACGTAATTCTAAAGGATCTAACCTGACCTAACCTAGGTGTATTTCATGAGGTCTAACCTAATCTAACCTAGATATTTTTCAAGGGGTCTAACCTAAGCTAACGTAGGATTTTTTCAAGGGATCTAACCCAAGCTAACGTAGGTAGTTTTCAAGGGGTCTAACCTAAGGTAACCTTTTTTTTTTTTGGTGGCCGTTTAAGTCGCTTTCGGAATCCGCCATTTCTGGCATTACGTCGGTGGCGACCGGTTGCGAGAGGGGAAATGCTCATGCAGACCCGGGGCTTGATTTCTTCTCACCCCGGGTACTGTTGGACTCCGTGCCGCTGTTGTTAAACACCGCCAAGACCTACCAACTAAAACCCCTCTCTTTCCTTGCTGTTTCCTTTACGTTCCTTCTTCTCCTTCCTCCTCCTTACGCGCCCCCGCCCTGTCTCGTCCTCTCGTCGATCTCCTTTCTGCACATCACGCTCTTGATGAATGCGAGGATCTCGTCCCATTTTTCCCTGCTACTCGTCATTGTTTCCACTATGTTTTCGATCCCTCAGTTGCATCCCCAGTTGCCCTTCCAGAATCTGCCTCTGCCCACCGAACCTTTTGCAGTTCAACACCGTGTGCTCCGCATCGTTCGGCACGCCGCAGTACGGACAACCGTCTTCGCTCGTCTTTCCTATTCTCTTGGTGAAGGACCCGAAGGACCTGTGGCCTGTTAAGAATTGGGTCAGGTGATAATCTACCCTTCTAAATTCACAATCCATCCAGACGTTCAAATTCCTTTTTACTCTCTTTGTCCACTTCCCCTTTCCCGTGTCTTGGTCCCAGTCGCTCTGTCACCTTTCCATTGTTTTTTCCCTTTCCGAACCTGGACTAGCCGATGTCTCTCTTCCTTGGTAGATTCTCGATCTTTCCTCTATCAGCAGCCCTAAGCTAACCTAGGTATTTTTCAAGGGGTCTAACCTAAGCTAACCTAGGTGTCTTTCGAGGGGTGTAACCCAAGCTATCCTAGGTGTTTTTCAAGAAGTCTAACCTAAGTTAACCTTTTTTCATGGTTATAGTCCAGGTCATCTAACCTATCGTTTTAAAAGGATTTAACCTAAATATTTCGGAAATTCTCAACTGTATTTCGGAAACATTTAATAAACGTTCACCAGCAAAGTTCGTTTTGTTAGAATTTCTAATCTCGTGATAGACTGTGCGCAGTTGGCCCCATTCTATCGGACCGTTATCGAAACGCGGTCGTGCGCCACATTAACATTTTATAAACGAACTGTCAAAATGAGATGCGTTGATCAAATATTCATGATAATAAATGCATTTCGCGTGGCTGCTAATAGCCAGCAAGATATTGTTCGAAACGTAACGTTGTAGTTTTAATATAATAATCCAATATTGCAGTTTTCATTTACAAGTAAATTTATACGTTGCCCATTGTCCCGCGTGCAGGTCTGCATCGCATTCGAGTACATTTAAATATTGCCCGACAGCCTGTAAATTATTAACGACGATTTTGGGCAAATTGCCGCCTAATTTTCATTTGAATAGATCTATGGATGGTTATGGCGGGTTTTCGATCGCCGCTGCAGCTAGAAACCCTTCTTAGAGAACATAATTCGTCATCTAGTACAAGTCAAACATTTAGGGTAGAAAGTTAACCACTTCTGAGCATGCTTGCTGACTACCCCACTTCTTGATCAATTTTGTCGGAATAAAGAAACCGTACTCGGAGTAATACACCAATCTAAACAAAAAAGTAATAGACGGCGTTCCGATCGAATAAAACGAGGAATCAGAGTGTGCTCTGCTATTAGAGTACTCTGTAATTAGAGTACTCTGCTATTAGAGTACTCTGCTATTAGAGTGTACTCTGCTATTAGAGTGCTCTGCTATTCGACTGCTCTGCTATTAGACTGCTCTGCTATTTCTAACAGTCATGTCTCGTATATTATCCGAGGGCCTGAATGTCTTGTTCGCCGAAATAGGAGACAGTAATAACCATAGGCACAGTTTTCCTTTATGGATCGGGAAGCTGTTATAATCCCACACGTCGCCCATTGTTGAGAATTAGACAATTACATATTTTATTAGCTATTGAAACAGAAGGATTACTCGACCTCGACAGTGCGACGCTCGCACAATAGGATGTCATAATGCCCACTACAAATGTCCGTATTAATGCAGGATAGAAGAGCCCGGCAAAATGCCATCCAGCATCGCGCGCCGTTTCAGTGCAATTTAATTCAGTGTATTGTTCCCATCAGCGGAATATCTCCCTTCGTCGCCTCTTCTTCTGAGCCATCATCGGAGGCTCCACCAGGGTCGTATTCACGTACAGGGCTCCTTGACGTCAACTGGGTTTTGTTCTTCAGCTTTTGTGCTCCGTTTTTGTCATTCGTCTTTGTTGTTCATCTTTGTTGCTCATATTTGTTGTTCATCTTTGTTACTCATTTTTGTTGTTCATCTTTGTTGCTCATTTTTGTTGTTCATCTTTGTTGTTCTTTTTTGTTGTTCATCTTTGTTGTTCATCTTTGTTGTTCATCTTTGTTGCTCATCTTTGTTGCTCATCTTTGTTGCTCATCTTTGTTGCTCATCTTTATTGTTCATCTTTGTTGTTCATCTTTCTTGCTCATCTTTGTTGCTCATCTTTGTTGCTCATCTTTGTTGTACGCCTTAATTTCGCCTTTGTTCTTCGTCTCTGTTCTTTAACTTTTATAGAGCTCTTGTCCATGTTAGTTGATGGTTCTCTATTGCCATTTCGTCATTCCCTCTTGTTTTACCCCGTCTGGTCGCTTTCAGCAATAGTTCTCTGTTCGTCTTTTCTCGTAGTGTCTTCTAATTATCCAGTTTGATTTTGTCTACTTTCCTAATAATCTTTTCTAGTCGCTCTCCCTAATAGTTCTTCCAATAGTCCTCTTTAATAGTCTTCTGTACTTTTCCACTTTTGTCTACTTCCTTTTCATATTTTCTAGTTAACTCGTTTGCTCGTTCTCTCTAGTAATCTTTTCTAGTCATCCTCTCTAACAGTTTTTTTCCTAATTGTCCTCCAATCGTCACCTCTGATTTCCTTGTGTAGTTGTCCAAACTACGCTACTTCTTCATTTCTTAATTCCAATCTTTCTGACACTCTTTCTCCCTTCCTCTATATCCTTCACTCTCTCTTCCTCTCTCTCTCTCTCTCTCTCTCTCTCTCCCTCTCTCTTCGTCCCTCTCTCTTCCTCCCTCTCTCTTCCTCCCTCTCTCTTCCTCCCTCTCTCTTCCTCCCTCTCTTTTCCTCCCTCTCTCTTCCTCACTCTCTCTTCCTCCCTCTCTCTTCTTTCCTCTCTCTACTTCCTTCTGCCTCCCTCCGTCTCTCTTCCTTCCCCTCTCTTTCTCTCCCTCCCTCCATCTTTCCCTCTTCTATCAATTGTTTTGTCTAAACCCTTAGATTATTATTACATCCTTTTAGACGGCATCGATACACTCTCGTCCCTGTAGCAAATTCGTCTCCCGGCGGAACCTCCCCCAGCTTATCAAAAAGAAAGGATCTCGGCGTTTCGCAGGCCGATAACAAACAGTTTACGTGGAGGATAAATTGGTTTAACAAGAGACCAGCCGAAATTACAGCGGAATTCCCCCGAAAAACCGAGATAGGTTTAATTTGAATTCACTTCTGCCGAAAGCCGGCACAATGAACTATACAAGTTGATGGTATCGCAAATATATCGGCTGCATGTGACACGAGCTCAATGTTGGAGATTGCGGGTCGAAGTGAGGCTGCCGATCGCGTAGGACCCAGTAGCTTTCATATGCAAACAAGATTGCCGTTATTCACCTTCGAATCCGGACAACTGTGGGCCGCATCCACTACCTCTAATGCCTCCTTTCCGCCACTGCCTCCAATTCTTTCAATTCCTTCCATTCTTTCCTTCCCTTCCTTTCTTTCCTTTCCTTCGTCTATTTCTTTTCCTCCCCTTCCTTTCTTTCCTCTTCTTCGTCTCTTTCTTTTCCTTCCCTTCCTTTCTTTTCTCTCCTTCCTCTCTTTCTTTTCCTTCCTTTCCTTTCGTTCCTTCGTTTCCTCCGTTTCCATCATATCCTCCGTTTCATCCCTTTCATCCATTTCCTCCCTTTCCTTCGTTTCATCCCTTACATCCGTTTCCTCCCTTTCCTCCGTTTCATCCCTTACATCCGTTTCCCCCCTTTCCTCCGTTTCATCCCTTTCCTCCATTTCATCCCTTTCCTCCATTTCATCCCTTTTCTCCGTTTCCTTCCTTTCCTCCGTTTCTTCTCTTTCCTCCGTTTCATTCCTTTTCTTCGTTTCCTCTCTTTCCTCTTTTCAATTCCTTCAATGTCCCCAATTCGACCACTGCTTCCAATATCCACACAATATTCTTTCCTCTACCTCTATTTAATCTCTACTACTTCACAATAATTCCTTTCCCCCTCTTTTTTATTAACACTTATAATATCGCCGCATTGAACACTCCACCATCCAGACCTAAAACCAAAAAAAGGAGCAAAGTCGGAACTGCCAAAGCAACCCATTGGGGCTGTAGCCTCACTCTGCTTGAAAGCATGCGGACTCTAAATCCATTCTACATTCACCGACAGTTTAAAACCCCATTTACTGTGTACATACATACCCCTACGTCTGTACTTAGGGGTGAGAACTCCGTTTCACCCCCTCCTCCAGCGCTTTTCCTCGGAAAGCGACTATTTCCTTGTTAAAGGGTGCGGATAGATTAGTATCCTTAGGATTATCCAAGATTATCAAATAATTCATCAACCTCATTAGCTTAATTAGACCTAATTTTGTGTGGTGTTCCACAAGGTATCTATCTAGGGCCCTTGTTTCATATGTTTCCACCTGTGTTTTGTTCCTTGTGTGTCACCAGTAGATAATGAAAAAGGGGTAAACATGTAGGGCATACCTGCTCTTTATTTCCACCTGAGCATACACTTTTCCAAGAGGTCAAAAGGGGAAAAGCTCACCTGTGAGTGCTTCTTCCTGCAGATGGTCCGTTATCAGATTTGTATACCAATATTCAACGTAATATTAAAGATATGCACGGTCGTCTGCGACCTGGGCTTTGAGGGCCGATCAAAATCCCTGTGAAACTCGGAGCCTTTTGATCGAATTGTATAAATACTCGCCAGCATTCGACTTCCTCCCATAACTCGCTTCCGCTATTCTTTGCATCTCTCCACCCTGCGAGCTGCATTATTCTTTGTTTGTCGCTGGAGTCTGCTGAATATCATTTGGAATAAAAAGAATAAAATATTCATGTGTACAATGTGGGGCAAAAAGTCTCTCCTATATGGAAACTTGTTTATTATTGGTTTTATTGGAAAATGTTACACAGAATTTTGAAAAAGTAATTATGACCCGAGTCGGTATTCTCGAGGGCGCGTCCATACGAGTTGCTCTTACTCGTTTTTGACCATGTAAAAGTACAACTTAAAACGCAGGAAATGACGTACTTTCATCTACTTTCTAAACCAAGCTTATTGTGAAAAATTTTGTGGGATGATGATAAAAATACTTTAAAAATAAGAAATGCTGCAACATTGGATAAGTTAGAGTGAGACTGTCAAACCGTAGGCAAAGAAACAGCTCGTTGTGAAGAAGGATTTTAGATGAGAATGTAGGTACTGTACTTTTGATTAAGTCACCCTGCACTCGTTGCACCTGCACTAAGCACTTCCACATTTATTACTATTTCGATGTGTTAGCGATTAGCAGGATGTTTGCCGAGACAGTCGAGGGCGAGCCGAGGTGGAGTTGCTGCGCAAACATGGGGAAGTTTGCTTTCTTTCCAAAGTATATATAACGTGCATCGGAATTAAATAGAGTGCGGATAGTGCACACAGCATCCTTTGATAAAGTGGCTGAAATATCTGCTTAAATTTACTTCCCATCTTCCACTCTGTTTGAGCACTAATATCAAGAAAACTCATGCGCGAGATATTGAAAATTGAAATTTGCTTAGCATATCCACCGGCTCCTCCGCAAAGGTTAACTTAAAGAAGACCTAATGGCGTGACGATTTATTTATGTGCGCGTTTTGACGGTATCCTCGACCATCTTCAACTATCATGAACTATCCTCAACTATCATGAACTATTCTCAACTGTCATGAACTATCCTCAACTATCATGAACTATCCTCAACTATCATGAACTATCCTCAACTATCATGAACTAACCTCAACTATCATGGTCAATCCTCAACTATCATGAACTATCCTCAACTATCATGAACTATCCTCATCTATGCATCAAATACCTCCCAATGACCCCCGACTACTCTGAACTACGCCCGACTACCCCGGGCAAAACAAAAAAGCCCCCGGCATATAAACATCCTGTTAATGTTTGTAGATAGATGTGATACATGAATTTATATTATATGCAAATGAAAACATACACATTTTCAAATAATCCATTGATGCATATAGTGTAAATATTTATTTTATTAAAACAGCCCTAAAAAGCTCACACCTTGGAAACTATTTGTTAGTTTTGTTTTGGAACCGTTACGTGGTGTCAGCTTTTTGAGGGACATGACTTTGACGAAGACCGTTGTTAGCCTGTTATTAAATTATTATGTTATAACTGTATATATATATATACATATATACTGCAAACGATACACCGATAATAGTATTTCTATTTCGTAATTTGTGTATCATCAGGTAGCTTGGATAAAAGCGGACACCAAAGCCATTTTGGCAATTCATGACCTCGTTATTACGAACAACGCAAGACTTTCAGTTACTCATAACGATTTTAACACTTGGACACTCAGCATAAAGAGTGTTCGGCGGGAAGACAGGGGCCAATACATGTGCCAAGTTAACACAGACCCCATGAAAATGCAGGTGAGTATTCTATAAAATAGGTTTTAGATGTCTAACTTTAGATGTTGTCTAATTGTAGATGTCTAATTGTAGATGTCTGATTGTAGACGTCTGATTGTAGATGTTTGATTGCAGATGTGTGATTGTAGATGTTTGACTATAGATGTGTGATTATAAATGTCTGATTGAAAATGTCTGATTGGAAATGTCTGATTGAAAATGTCTGATTAGAAATGTCTGATTGGAAATGTCTGATTAGAAATGTCCGATTGGAAATGTATGATTGTAAATGTATCTTTATAGATGTCTGTTTGTAAATGTCTCGTTATATGTCTAATCGTCACTGTCTGATTGTAGATATCGTCTCCTATCGCAGCATTAAAGTCTCTTACATAATTAATACTACTGAACAAGTCCCCGAGATATTTTAAATTTGACTAAGTTTATTCCTCAAATAAACTCACTACACTCGTGCACATAGTATTAAGTACGTGGTATTAGGTTCATGTGCAAATGGTATTAAGTAGATACATGTGTACAGGGTACTAAGCACGTGTGCAAGTTAACTGTAAAATTCATAAAGATTCTATTAAGGTCGAATAAAATTTCTCTACCATGCCGTTTGATCGAAAATGTTCTGTATATGTTTTGTGATGAATGATTTTATAGGATCTTAAGATATCTGACAAGAGATTTCCACAAAAACTGGGGTCATTATCGGTAATTAATTTGTTAAATCTATTTGTTCTTGTGGATTTAGTTTTTGTATAATTTCGTCTAACTATTCTAAATCTTTTTTATACCTAATATCCTAATCATATTCCATCAACTTTAGTTTCCATCTAATTAATTTGGCGTTTGGCTCCTTTAATAAGAAAAGTCATGTTAATGATTTATGGTATGTTATAACATACAACAGTATACAACAGTAAAATGAATTCCGTATAGATAAGGTCTAAATTTCTTCACTTCCCATATGATAGCTAAAAGTTCTTTCCCGATTGTGCTGTATCTACGTCATTTAGGGTACGTGATGCATATGCAACTGGATGGTCTTCTTAAGATAGTTCGTTTCGAAGGGCTTCATTCGATGCGTCGGTAGTAAGGGTAATTTTTTTTTCATCTGAGGGTACTGAAGAATCGGACCGTTACATAGCAGTGATTTATAGATTTCTATTGTCTCCAAATATTCTCGAGTATATTCGATCTTGGCGTTTCTTTTTAAATATTTTGTCAATGGGTGCACTATTTTTGAGAAATTTTGTATAAATTTCCTATAATATCCTAGAAGTTCAAAAAACCCTTTTAGATGATTTTGTGTATTTGAAATGGGATAATTTTTTATCGCTTCAATCTTTTTTGGGGTTGGTCTAATTCCATTTATAGTTACAAAAGCTGTGTTCGATGAAATAGGGGGCAGAGTAGAGCAGAGAAGGGAAGTTCCATCGAACGCGTTCGTGCAATACAATAACAAATTTTTAGGTTATGCCATTGACTTTTGGTTATGTTGTTGCGTTTAGAATACGCGCGAAACCCCCACTCCGTTCTGCACTCACTTAACCCCTGCTTTCAACCTGGAGCGT